>JARHVA010005337.1:297500-385000 GCA_037957365.1 Torreya grandis
TGACTACAAATACTAAAAATCAAGAACTTTAAGATACTAGGGTAGTATTAGAAGTTGGTTTCATGGTTGGAAATGAGCCTAAAGCTACCCCTTTACTTATAACTTCTTCAAATAATGTGTTTGTTGCATCAAACTCCTTATTTATAATGTAAACATTGAGTAGGGAAGGTTTCAAGAGTTTGATGGCCTTAATAATCAACCTTTTTTGTTTAACTTTTGGGCTACTAAATTATGCTCCCAATGATTCAGATCTCATTACCCTATATTTATAAAATTTAACAAATTTTAAAACTTTGTCATTATTTTTGTATATAAAGTCTTTAACTTCCTCCATGAAGTTTTTTAAGCTTCTTGTAGGAGATTCTAAAAATTTGGCCTATTGACTACTTCACCTATAGGAGTGATCAAAATAGTGACCCTCATGTGCTTCAAAATTTCATGATTATAAAAAACTCCTAGTAAAGTCTTCATTTGACTATGACAATTGAGGGAATCATCCCTTTTATCAATTATGTAATTAAGGCTCCATGTTCATCTACACTAGACATCAATTTTAGTATTTTGAAGGCACTAGCTTTAGAGAATTGATCTAATAAATTCAACATGTTCTTTATTTCTTTCATTTAATGCTAAAATTTGGTTACATTTATTCTATTGGACTGGCTTCCTACATTGGAAACCTAGATACTATACAAAATAATACACGACTTAGTAGTTTCACTCTACACATAATAAATTATCTATTCAGGATCATGTGTAGCTTATCTCTATTATAGTCTTTGATATTCTTCTACTTTTCTCTAGAATATATATTTCATGTGTTCACTAGTTAAATTGATAAAAGTGAAGAAATCTTCAGTATATTTAGGAGGATCCATTGGATCCTTTTTTTGTTTCCTTGATAAGTGAAATAGATTCTCTCTTTGACTGAATTCAATTTATTCCCTTGTACACTAATTCAAAGGCTTCATCTCACCCTTTAGATAGTTCCACTATTCTTATCAAACTGGGTAGAGACTATGGGTAACTATATAACAACTAGGTTATATTTCTCATCCCTTGCGCTTTACATCTCTTTTGATCATTCAGGAATAACAAGTTCCCTTGGTTCTTCATCTTCTAGGCTAAGGTTTTTAGATGTGGAAAGTGGAATAGTCACTTAATGAGGTGCTATTGATGGAGGTTCTAGTGATGTAATTATTTATATAGGGAATTAGAGATGTGGATATAAAATCATTTCCCATGGTAAAGGCTATCTTAATGGAGTGACTTTAGTCACATATTTGGTCAAGCCTAGAGTTGTCTCAATAGTCATAGTGGCTGAATATGTGGGTGATGTTTGTGGCATCTTATCAAAGCTTATAAGATCAAAACATAGGTGGATATTTTAATGGTTCCAAATTCTTGTTGTCTTTTGAAAACTATCTAGTTTACTCTTTGCAGGTTACATAAGAAAATCTAGTTATCTTTTGATATTAGAGGGCTCATAATTTTCAATGTTTGATTGATAACTTGATGGAAAAATGAATAAATTTCAACTAGATTTTCATATATTATCCAAAAAATATGTATCTTGAATACATTCATGTGTCATTATTATAAACAATGACCATTTGATTTCAGTGTTATTTAAATTTGAATGTGCCAATTAGCTTTAGTGGGTTCACTTTATCTCCAAATGGAAACCATTTAGTAGCTTTATGTCTCCAGTCATCATGCTCTAGATAGTTATCAAATCCTCATTTATTGACTTATTTGGCTAGTTGTCAAACTTATTTATTTATATTTTGAACTTATGTATTACATATTATGATAATTCTCAAATTATCATTCACTCAGGCCTTTGTATTTCATATAATCTTTATATACTCTAGGGTCATGAGTTAACGTAACTATGCCATGTGGATCCACTTTGGGTGTTCAAGGACTCAGGAGCATGGGAACATGGGAGCTATTTAATATATGTATACCTATGTAAATTTTTAGTGTAATGTAATGTTATCATGTGGTGAAAGCTCAAGGCTTTGGAGTGACAAAGACTCAAATCCATAGGGCGATTAGTCCATTGACTAAATATATTTTTATTTGAAAGTCTAGGATAATAGAGTTGTTCCACTGGTAATTCTATTAGATCTTACAAGTTTAGAGGTATTAGACTATGGGGCCATGGGGACATTATAAATATGAAATGTTTCCATAGATCTTAATAAACAAAAATGTGCAAAGTGTCATATTATTAGAGCTTAGAAGATCAAAACCTTTAGAAATTAGGAACTTGGAACCATTAGATGACATCAATCCTTTCATGGTTTCATATTTACAAAAAGAAACAATATTTTGGATGCTATGAATATGAAAGTTCAAAACCTTTATACCATTAACATTAATTTTAAATATTTTGTAGTGTTATGTAATGAAACAACCATATGTGGCCCCTGATCTGAATTAAAAAACTTTTAAAAAATGGAAATTTTATTAAATCTAAGGGCTCTATGTTTTGTATAGATGCCACTTGTTCTAGTCTTGTGCATAATAAAGCAAGATCTAGATGTGAAAGTAATAAGATCCTATCGATGGTATTGTGGAATTAAAATATAGAAAAAATGAGACTAAACATTAGTCTTGTTAGTTCATATAAATCAAGAAAATTATGTAAACCCAAGGCTTAGGATAAATCAAGGTGATCATTTAAGATTTATTTTTCAAATTTCATTTTTTTGTAAATTTAGACTTCTAAGATAACCTTATACTCTTGTATGATTAAATAATTATCATGGATTCCTATGATTTAAAGGGGCCTGAATAAATATTTTCAAAAAATGATCTTGAATAAAGAAATATTTCAAATTTTGGCTTGTTGACTAGTTCACCTATAGGAGTGTTCACATTAGTGACCCTCATGTCCTTCATAATTTCCAAGGCCTCACTTTCATTATTATAAAAATATCTTCATAAATTATTCATCTTATTATGACAATTGAGGGAATCATCCCTTCTATCAATTATGTAATTAAGGCACCATGATTCATCTATGATAGATATCAAGTTTAGTTGGTTGAAGACACTGGTTCTAAAGCATTGATCCAAGAAATTTAACCTCTTCTCTATTTATTTCATTTGATGCCAAAACTTGGTTACATTAACTATATTGGATTAGCTTCCTACTTTGAAAATCTAGATACTATAAAAAATGATGTACAACTCAGTATTTTCACTCTGCACATCATCAATTATCTCTTGAGGCTCATGTATAGTTTATTTTTTTGTAGTCTTTGATATTCTCCCTCTTTGATATAGTACATCTCTTTCATGGCTTCATCAATTAAACCCACAAAAGTGAATAACTATTTAATATATTAGTTAGGATCCCTTATTTCATTTCTTTATTTGCCAAGTGAAATATATTCTCTCTTTACTCGAATTCAATTTTTTCCCTTGTACCCAAATTTGATGGCTTCATATCACCCATTGGATAGTTTCGCTATTCTAGTCAAATTAGGTAGAGAATATGGGTAAATATATAACAACTAGGTTTTATTTCTCATTCCTTGCACTCTACATCTCTTTTACTCAATTAGGAATAACACATCCTCTTGGTTCATGATCTTGTAGGCTTGGGTTTTCATATGTGGAAGGTGGAGGATTCATTGGTAGAAGTGTTATTAATGGAGGTTCCAATGATGGACTTATTTATATGTGGAATTAGAGATGTGGATATATAATCATATCCCATGGTTAAGGTTATCTTAATAGAGTGACTTTAACCACATATCAGGTCAAGCCTAGAGTTGTCTCAATACTAATAGTGGCTAATTGTCTCAATAGTTATAGAGTCAAATTATAATATCTTAGAATATTAAAACCTTTAAATAGAAGGAACTTGGAACCATAAGATTGCATGAATCCTTACATGTTTTTGTATTGATTAAAAGGCAACATATTTTAGATGCTCTTACTATGAAATTTTAGAAAATTTATACCATTAAATTAAATTTTAAAGATTTTGGGGTTCCATGTAATGAAACAACCCTATGTGTCCTCTTCTTGCATCTCAAAAACTTGAAAAACATGGAAATGTTATTGAATCCAAGGTGTCTATAGACCATATAGATGCCATCTATTCTAGTATTGTGCATAATGAAATAAGGTCTAACTATGCATAAGTAATAAGTCCCTATCGATGGTCCTATGGCATTAAACTATAGAAACAATAGGACTAAACATTATTCTTGTTAGTCCTTATAAATCATGATAATTATGTAAACCCAAGGCTTAGGATAACTTGAGGTGATCATTCAAGCTTTAATTTTCAAATTTTAATTTTTTTGAAACTTTAGACTTATAAGATAGCCTATGAATCTTGTATGATTGAATCCCTATCATGGATTCCTAAGATTTAAAAGGGCCTAGATAAATATTTAAAAAAAATGGGCCCTATTTTGAATTTTCAAAATGGGGTATGTGTGTTAAGACAACATAAATGGTGACTCATAGAGGAAAATACTCTTGAGTATTTTGAGAACATAGAATTTTAGTAATGCATCATGATAAAAACTAAGTAAAGAATCTCTAAAATAGAATCCTATTTCTTCATGCAACATACTAACACTTTCCATTCCTTGGATTTGTGTGTGTGTAATCTAGTGAAATCAATTCCTTTTGGTTATGAAATTTTTGATAGAGACCTAAATAACCACTATAATTTTAATTTGGACTTATGATTTAGTAATCCAATAGTATGTAAAGTTTGGGTATCACTTTGCTTCTATCCAAGTGTTTATAATCTTGATAGAGGTACCTATGATTCTACTCAAAGCTTTGTTTTACTACCATCTAGGTGTCCATAACACTGGTAGAGATTATTTTAATTACCCATATTATATCAATTTGTATGATTGTTTTTATATACATTTATTAAAAATAGAAAAGGGTTGGGAACTACCATAGGTTGGGTGTATGAATAAGAAATATTATCTTATTAATACATCCATCAAAATGTGTATCTAGTCCTATGTTTATAATCTTTCATCCAAGTTTTAGCATGAAATAGTGAAATAAATATTTTTAAATAGAAAACATTTCTATAGTTTTCATGAGTATATCAGATAAATATTATAAGTTCAAAAAACCCATTGATCCCTAATATAGCCTAATTTAATCACAATACATACCTTCATTCTAGAAGGTCTAGTACTATAATAATAATTTCTTGTGAATACCAAATATGATTCCTTATATATTATCCCCTTATTATTTTCATGTCCCCCTTTCATAGATCTAATGTAGGAAATTGATGAGTCTATACTAAAATTTAGAAAACTAACCTAGAAAGCATAATGACTAATCTATGATAATTAAAATGTAGAAAATAGGAAAAATAATTCTAGAAAGTATAAAAACTAATCTATAATTCAATAAATCTAACCTAAAAATCATGAAATATAGCCTAAAAAGTAAGAAATCTAATCTATTCATAGTCTAAATATCCACTTATATTTCACTTTGATGCATCTCCAATTAGAGTAGCCATGAAATAGAGATTAATAAAATATCCATTGACCAAAAAGGTAAGGTCATTACCTTAAAGGTATTTCAATTAGAAGGCATTGTTACCAAGGATTTATTATATTTGATATGGTCCAATCCATAAAAGAGTGAAAATATCATGATTTCCCTTTTTTTCATGTGTTTTATCCCATAAAAATAGTAATTTTGAAATTTTGAAGGACTTGATCTTGGATCTTTTGTCAAACCACCACTTGATAATATATTGATGTTTACTGAAGCTATGTAGTGCTTTAACTCTTGTGTCTTCCATATAGACTATTTCTAATAGTCTAAATTGTATTTTTTCATCTTCTCCTAATAATCCTACATGAATTGGTACATTATTATCTTAAGGGTAATGGGGAAGATTGGTTGATGTCCATACATTGAGAAAAAGGTGAATCTTTGAGGGCTTGTTTATGCCTAGTTCTATCTACCCATATTGCATATTTTAATAAGAGATGCCATTCTCTTGGTTTGTCTTTTTACAAACTTATTAATGCCATCCATAATATTTTTATTAGTATGTTCATCCACTTTATAGCATTATGGGTAGTATTTTGATGATAACTTAATTATGATTTGATTTTCATAGGCACACTTTGAAAATTTAGAGCATTGAAAACATGGACCATTATCACAAACTAAGTAAACAGAAGTGACAAACCTGGTTAATATATTTTCTTCTATAAACTTGATGAGATTAATTTCTCTAGAATTTTTTTAGCTAGAAATTCTATCCAGGTAGTTCAATACTCAATAGTTGTTAGGAAAAACATGTGCCCTATCGAGGAGTTTAGTTTTATCATCCTAATAAAATTAAGGCCCCATTTGGTAAAGGGACATACTATAATAAATAGTTATAAAGGCATGTAAATTTTTATTTCTCTTTTCCCAAATATCCAATAGTCATGATAGGCCCTATCATGATTGTGGGCATCCTGAAAGATTGTAGGCTTGTAATATCCCATCTTTACAATCTTGTGAGATGTGTTTCCTGAGGGATTCCCATTGCCTATCTTTTAGTGCAAGTTGTTCAATATATATATAGCTTCTTATTTTTAAATGCACCTTATATAAGTGCCCTCATAATTATTTTTTTGTAGGAATCCCTTTTTAATCATGTAGTGATCTTATTTGATCCTAAGGGGTCATATTTGCTCTCTATTTACTTCAGTAGGGCATGCTTTTAAAAGTGGGTAGTGGATAATCTAAGTATGATTCTCCACTAGCTATTTGAGCCTCATCTATATGCTCAATGTGGATGTATGGATCATTTAAAATAATTATTTAGATTATTCTTTGGCCTCTTGCCATCTTAGCATGTCTAATCTCAAGGTCTAATTTATTATTTTTTGGAAAATTAGATATTTAATTCCTAAATAATAAATGGGTCTAAGTAGATAAAAATAGTATATAATGTATAATAATTAGGATATTGATTTGTGAAATTTGACTATAATTAGAAATTTTCTAAAAATAGTTGTGTGTGTGTGTGTGTGTGTGTGTGTGTGTGTGTGTGTGTGTGTGTGTGTGTGTGTGTGTGTGTGTGTGTGTGTGAGAGAGAGAGAGAGAGAGAGAGAGAGAGAGAGAGAGAGAGAGAGAGAGAGAGAGAGAGAGAGAGAGAGAGAGAGAGAGAGAGAGAGAGAGAGAGAGAGAATCAAACTTATTTGATTCTATGCTATTCTAACTAAGACAAGGTCTGGTAATCTGTGTTCAAGATTGAGAAACTATCATAAATAGGAATATACAGTTTATTTCTTGTTTGGAAAGGAGAACTAAAAGTGGGACACCCTAGGTTATAGTTCTATAGTTCTATTTGGCACTGTTGTCTTGGTGATATAAGATTTTTGGTTTTTGTGCATTAGGTCTGTGTGACCCTGCCTGTGAAATATCAAAACTTGAAAGTCTATGGAGCTCATTATGTACTTGATTTAGTCTTCAATACCCTAGGTCCTCTTTGTGCTTAAACTTGAATTTAAAATTTAGATGATGGAGAGGATGGTTTAGTGTGTAAAGAATACACTAGACGTACTTCACACCCCATGTGTGGGCATACTACCTCCATATAAATACTCCAAAGAGGGATCAATCTATATGTAGTTCTCTTATTGAAGTTCTTGGTGAAATAGTGTGATGAAAATGCAAGTTAATGTGAAATTAGGTGTACTTGGAATGACTAGGGACTAGTGTAAAGGTTTGAATAAGATTGAAATACTATTAGATGGTTGTATACAAAAAATAGGGAAAAGTGCTTGAGTGGTCTTTCTCTTATTCTTACTTCTTTCTTGTAAATGAGTGCCAAAACTTTTAAATGGAATTTGAATGGCCTTTTATAGAGGATTTAATGACCACGGATTAAATGAATTCACATTAAGGCAAAATTAGTTAGGATAAGGATTTGAAATAATATGTTTGTTAGAAGCGAAAATGCACTTGGACAACAGTGCTAGAAATACGACACCCTAGGTTTCAATGTTGTAGTCCAAGTTTAGGCATTTTTGTCCATGGTTGATAGGACCTAAGGGGATGGGTTAATCATGGAAAGATAAATTTGGGTTTGCAAGGGTTCATTTAGGGAGGCTATGGATGATTGGGAATCACTAAAAACATGCCTATGAGGGTTATGAGAGAAAAAAGATGGACATATGGATTGGGTGTTATTAGCCAGACTCAAGTTACGAAAATTTACATTTTAGATGACTACATTTTACCCCTCTTTATTCTAGTGATGTAGGAAAGTGAAATATTATGATAAAGAAAATATAGAAAGTGTACCTAAACATACCTATAAAGGTGAAGCTCATGAAGCTATGTGATGTTGGATGTCCGTAGAGAGAGCACGATGTGAAATGTGAATATACAATGAAAAACATAGAGTAGATCAATCCTTACTAGATATGATATATCTAAAATAAGAACATACAAATTTTAAGTAAGAGAGAGGAGGAGAAAGGAATGAGTATATCTCACTAGGTATACAAACCAAAATAAAACTTATTGTGATGTTGGATTGTGCTTAGTGTGTATTGTACCAAAAGTAATATCATGATTAGAGTTGAGTACTCAATTCCCTAAAAGTGGCTCAAGAATGCAAAGGTAGGCCTTTTTTCTCCATCATCACCTACTAAGTGAAGCTAATGAATCATGCATCAATCCTTCTGAATAGGTGGCTCAAGAATACAAAGGCTTACCCTTTGGCTCCATCATTTCCCTATGAATTAAAGCTATGAAATGATATCGGTATGGAATATATGTCATATGAAAAGGATCCTAAAGCCCATATATGTATTGGGATATAACAATGTTGGAGTGGATAGCTGAATGTATGTTGGAAATTAGGCCACTCTTGGTCATTTTGAAAGATGGAGATTAGGCTTGTATGAAAGCCACTCTAAAAGTAGTGTAATTGGCTTATGTCGAAGCCAACTCAGGAACATAGGTACTCAAGAAGTTAAGCTTTTATGAAAACCAAACTTGATAAAGGGATGCCAACCACATAAAGATGGAGTAAGGCACACAAATATTGAGAAATGCTTGAAAAATAAACTGAACTCAAAAAAATGGGAGGATCAATGTGCCATGCACATTTCCCCCAATCACTAGTGTCTAGAACATGAATTATGATCTAGAAGTTATATAAAGTACATCATCTAAAACTAGAAGTGAGAGCTATCATGCCATACATGATGGCCCCTATATATAGATTCTCTAAGAAAAAAATTGTACTAAAACATGTTGAATCTAGACTATACTAAGCTAAAAAACCTATGATTGAACTCACTTTTATATCTATTTATAAGAAAATGACTTTTCTTTTATTTAGATAGGAGTACCAAAAATAGGACACCCTACTATCTAACACTATAGTAAAAATTTGGCACTATTATCTAAGGCCAAATCTAGTTACTATTCTAGATTTTCTATTTTCTACCTAGTCTATTCTACCTAGTTTGATGTTTGGATTCTATTTTGAGTGTTCTGAAAACTAATTTTTTGATCATTAGGAGCTCTAATCTTTATGAAAAAATCCTTGTTTTTTTCCCTCTTTTGAGGGTAGGAATGAAGACATTGCAATGACTTCTCTTAGAATAAATAGCCCTACAAGTGTGTTAAGCTAGAAATATACATGATATAGCAATGATAATCAACAACATATCTCATGATATAGCATGGTTTGTATTGAGAAATTGTTAGAACAATAGGGGTATGTGCAATGTATTAAACTAGAATTGAAAGTGTTAGTTGTTAGTTGTTAGTTTTTAGCAAGGAGGGATGGAGCATGATGTTAATCATTGCATCCATGAAATCAATGAAATGCATGATATGGATCATGGAATTATAAATAGCAAAAATAATCAGGCAATGAGCATACAAAGCAAGAAGCAAGAAGCATACAAGAGTGGTCAAGGGGCCAAACAATCAAGGGACATGGGCACATGTCACTCAAATTAGAAATCAAGAAAACAATGCATGTTTAAATTCCACATATACATATACATATAATTGAAACAAGCAAGTTGGTATGGAAGCCATAATCACATACATGAGTACAAGCAAATGACATTGGTAAATGTCCTAAGGCATACACATTAATAAAAGTAAAGGACATTGGTAAATGTCCTAAAAAACATACAAGGCATGGAACAAGAACTGAGAAAATGCAAACACATCAAGCTATGCTAAGAAATAAATGAAAAAATTTATATACTAGAAGTGCAATCACATATAACTAATCAAATCAAAAAGTGAAAGTATGTAACACATGTTTATTACAAGACAAGGTATATGCTAAGAGATACACAAGTGTTATAAATTGGTGAAATGTCGATATAGTAATCTATGTAATTTAATATTTAATGTACATTATCATGATAAATTAGAGTGTGTAGTATAGGAATGACATAACCTAGATGGTGTAGTCATGTAGAAGATGCCCCCAGTGGGTATGTATAACACTGTGTGTCTTGAATGTAGAAGTAGGGTGCCCCCTCAATGGGTAGAGTGAAGCAATCAATCATCTAGATGTCACTACACACACTCAAATAAGATCAAGTGAAGCATCACAATGTATATAAATCAACAAAAAATAGTATATAATATCAAATGTAAGTCTAGCATAGTAGTAGAAATGTAAAGCATGGATGATTCATACAATCAGAATGTTTTTGGTGTTTTGACATTTTTGAATGTTTTTAAAATTTTAAATGTTATATTATTTTTTATTTTTTCAATAGTATATGTATAATAAAGACTAATAAAAAATTATACTAATTGATGAGTTTCAAATGAGACTCCCTATCATGGTGTCATGCATCAAACAAAGGTATCATGCATGATCATGAAGCATGATGGAAAGGCTGAGGTTGTGATTCTAAAAGCTATGTGAGTTGTAAATATTTTGATATATTTAAAGTGGAAACCAAATGTGTGATTCCCTTGTAACTTTGAGAAGTGGATGCAACTAAGGGACTCTTAGGGACCCATCTAGAAGTAGGAGAAGTTCTCTAAAAGTGTGCTTTATGTTTAGAAACATGAGATCTCAATGTTACTGCTATGGGTTTGAATACTATAGCTAGAATCTATCTATAATATTAAATATATTGAGGTAAATTAACTATTTTTACTAGTGATGGGTGCCTTAACATTGTTTAAATCTATATCAGAGGAAGAATTGTAACTGGTGGGGAAACTGAAACTAGTGGAGAAGCTGGAACTAGTGACCACAAAGGATATGGCTCTAATATTAGGATTGGTAACTCATATGGAACTCCACCAACTATAATAACCTAATTAACATAAATTAATTTCACTCACCTATGAATTATAGATGGTACTACTCAGATTTTCTAAATTCATGGATGACCAAGTAACATATCAAAAACTTTTGCACTGGGAACTATGGTGAAATGTGTGGTCACATGTGTTGGACCAGTCTGTAAAATAATTACAATCTCACCCAATGAACTTTTTATGTGCCCATTTAATCCTATAGGAACTATATTTATTAAATTTATACACTAATTTTAATAACCCAAATTTTACAATAATGTAATGGTGTACATGTTGACATTGAAATCATTATCGATGAGAACACTATGAATGGGTTGATTATAAATATGTGCTCTAATAAAAAGTGCATTATAATTTGAATTAACCTTAATAATTTCCTAATCTAAGAAGGATATCAAAGGTCCAATTGGAAGCTTGGACTCATACACACCTATCATACTTCTCAAATGATGTGACTCAACTGAAGGTGCCTAGTGGAGGATGTGCATGGTATGTGTGGTGAACACTTGATGTGTTTCCTTTCTCTTATTTAAAATGTTATGGAAATGGATCTAAAAATATTTTCAAAGATTTATCCTATGTTGTCTTATCTTGTGAAATCTCAACTAAAGTGTAAAGATCAAATAGGTTTTCATCTATCAAATCTTGTATCTTATGTCCTAATTAGATGCATCTATTTGTAGTGTGGCTGGTATCCTATGAAAATCACAAAATGCATGCTGATAATATCCCTATGAAAGAGGCTTTGTTGGGTCAACTTCCTAAATATGAGGGAGAGTGATGATGTTACATTCCAATAACTATTGTAAAACTCTAGCTAGAGAAACTAGTAGACTGGTAAATGCACGTTGAGGAGGTGTTGACAAAACCACATGTTTATGGAGCTTTGAAGCTGCATTAACTATTGGTTAATTTTGATTCTTGTTATCATTACTTTGACCTTGTATGATTGTTTTATATTACTCTTGTTTATTGTGTCTGAGATGCTTGTATACTTGAGTTTTCCCATCAAAATGAGTTTTACTTCTCTTTCCTTTAGTGTATGACACAATTCAATGAAAGAAGATAATTTTTTGAACATAATAAATTCATGCAATGATGGTAAAAGCCTTTATTTAAAGAGATCCTATAACTCTTGATCTACCATGGGGATATTCATCTTAGCCAAGATGGTTTTATATCAAATCAAATAGACTATGAGATGCTCATTTAATTTCTATTTATGTTGTACAATTTGTGCATAAGAGACCTTATCACCAATGTTGATACTAAAATGTGTTAGGAACATGTCCATCAAAGGATTGAATATATTGACAGAATGATTTAATAGACTATAGAACCATTGTAAAGCATAATCCTATAGACTCCATGAAAATAACATGGTAAGTAAGTAGTCATTTGGCACATAATCCAAGCATGTTGCATGAAAATCTCTCAAATGTGTCTCTAGATAACCATTACCATCATAAAAAGTAAGCTTAGGTTCAACAAAACCATGTGGAAAGGGTGTAAAAGTAGTGTGATGTACCAATGGTGTATTTAAAAGAATAAAAGAATCTAAAGCCTACATAAGTCTAGTGGCACCTTTCTCAAGATGTAGCACCTTGGATTGAAGAGATATTATCTCTTGCACAAGGGTTGCCACATCAAGAGATAGGGATGTAGTAGTTATAATTGGTGGCATAGAGGTAGGTTGGGCTACTATAGGGGGTTGTTGAGACATAGTTTCCATCGTAGTGTCATTTTCAATTGGTTGTTATATGGTTTGAAAAGATTGACCATTATTTATTCTTTGTTGTTCCTCTTGTAATATTTTAAGTATGTCATATTTCATGTCAGGGTGTTTGGTTAAGAGTTATTGAAGTTCTCTCTTATCAGTTTCATCAAAACTAGTGTATTTGGACATTGTTAAAGTATAAAAACAATTGGATAAGTGTTTAATTTTTTTGAAATAATTTATTATAGGACAAATGCTAAAAAAAGAAAATACTAAATATAGGAAATGTAAAATCCTAAAGATAGTTAACTAGAAATTACATGAAAAGGATATGAAGTGTGAAAACATGTAAGGCGATACTTCAAGAAGTAATGGGACCTAGTAGATGTAATTAGGGTTTGAATAATGATTATGTGAAAAAATCAATATCAATTTTTGAAATTGAAAACTGAAATTTTGAGTTAAATATGCAATTAAAAAATCAAAAATCTAGTGTAAAATTAGTGATTTAATGGGACCTGTTAGAGCAACTAGGACTTTAGAAGAAGGAAATGTTTTTTAATTTTTACTATAATTTTTTGAAATTTTAAGTGACTTTTTTATTTTAATATGTAACTAAAAATTCAAAAAATGATTAGAAAATTATTGAAAAATTATTGGGAGCTAGTTGATGCAACTAGGGTTTGAAATAAATTTATTTTAAAATTTACTACAAAATTTTAAAAGTTGAGAGGAATTTTTTATTTTAATATTCAAGAAAAAATTCAAAATTTAATGAGAAAAATAAGCTAAGAATTTACCCTAGGGTTTATAGGGGTTTTATGTGAAATTTGAAGTAAGTTGGGTTCACCAAATGATTTATTATTTTTGGGAAATTAGATGTTTAATTCATAAATAATAAATGGTTTAGAGTAGATAAAATTAGTAAATAATATATAATAATTAGGCTACAAATTTGTGAAATTTGACTATAATTAGGGATTTTCCAAAAATAACATTGAGAGAGAGAAAATTAAACTTATTTGATTCTATGTTGTTTCGACTGAGACAAGGTCTAAAAATCTATGTGCAAGCCTGGGAGACTATCGTAAACAAGAATTTAGAGTTAATTTTTTGATTGGATAGGAGCACCAAAAGTGGGACATGCTAGGTTATAATGATAGAGTCCTATCTTGACATTGTTGTCTTGGTGATCTAAGCTTTCTAGGTTTTGTGTATCATGTCTATATGACCCTACCTATGAAATATTCAATACTAAAAGTTTATGGAGCTTGATGTGTACCTGATTTATCCTTGAATAACTGAAGTCCTCTTTATTCTTGAAATTTAATGTAAATTTTGGAGAAAGGAGAGGAGGGATTAATGTGTAAAGAATACGCTAGATGTACTTCACACCTCATGTGTGGGCATGTTGCCTACATACCAATACTCTGAGGAGGGATCAAGATATATGTAATTATCCATTAAAGTTTTTGGTGTAATAATGTGATGAAAATGCAATTAAATGCAAAATTGGGTGTACTTGGAATGACTAAGGACTTATGTAAGGTTTGAATAAGCTTGAAATACTATTGGATGGCTATATGCAGAGAATAGGGAAAAATGCTTGAGTGGTATTTCTTGTATTCTTACTTCTCTCTTGTAAATGAGTGCCAAACATTCTAAGTGGACTTTAGATGGCCTTTTATAGGGGATTTGATGATCATGGGTTAAATTAATTCAGATTAGGCTGACATGAATTAGGATAAAGATTTAGAAGAATATGACCATTAGAAGCCAAAATGCACATGGACAATAACATTAGAAACATGACACCCTAGGTTTCAGTGTTGTAGTACAAGTTTAGGCATTGTTTTCCATGGCTAACAAGACTTGGAGGGATGGATTAAGAATAGAAATAACAATTTGGGTCTACAAAGGTTCAATCTAGGAGGCTACAGATGACTAAGAATAAGTGAAAACATGACTATGAGGGTCATGAGAGCAAGCAAGATGGACCTATGGATTGGGTGTCATTACCCATAATAAATTTACCAAATTTCACATTTTATATGACTACAAGTTCAAGCTCTTGAAGCTTGGTAATACATTTTCTTCTTTTTTCTCCCAACTCATTTTGGAAAATGTGAACTTGACATCTAGGTTTGGGATGATGTCATATGTTTTATTCCTTGGAATATAATGCCTAAATTGCTTGATAGATTTGATTAAGGCATGCAATTGTTTTTAAATCATGGATTATTTCAACTTCACATCCTTAAAATTAGTGCTCATGAAGGCAATGGGATTTTCAGTGTCTTCCATATTTTATGTAATTAATGCAATAATAGTATGTTATGAGGTGAAAAATTAAATATAAAAATATTTATTTAAGTCTAAACTATTCAACACCAAAACTTAGGTGATTGTAATCTTGATGTCAAGAAAGGCTTTCTTAGATTACTCTATCTACTTGATCTTGGCATCTTATTTCTGCATAACATTTAATGGATTGACAATCTCTACAAAACCATAAATAAATTTCATTACAAAGTTAATCTTGCTGAAGAAATAATTTAGCTCTTTGTTATTGTTAGGTGGGGTCAACATAGAAATGGCCTGAACCTATTATAGATCAATGGAGATCCCATCTATGGTGATGATATGGACTATGAGCTTCCTTAATTAACTCTAAAGATACTCTTTTTTGTATTCAAAAAGAACCCATGTCTTATTTATCTATTAAATACATTTTCAAGATGTTCTATGTGATCAACTATATATTTTGAAAACATGGTGAGGTCATCCATATAGATGATGATACACTTCTTACCAATCCTTGAAAATAAAAATACGTTGCTCTATATAAGGTGGCTCATTGTATTTCATGTAAATTTTCACTTTAAGTTCTAGGGAGGAAAGAAAAGAAACTTGGTATGGGTATGGTTTAAAAACCTATATATTTATGCACACACTAAATCAAATGATTGTGAAGAGATCCTCTTTGGATTGGGAGGAAGACATGCAGATAAGAAAGCACTAAAGCAAACTTGTTTGTTAGATAGATAGTTGGGTGGATTTCCTAGTGATAGCTAGATCTTAGAAGTGAGAGCTTCTTTAGGGGCTATCAATCCACATGTTTCAAACAATCACATTGATAAAGCTAGAAATAAGGTACTTGCATTAATAATAAAATGGTACTAAAATGAATATAAGAAAGCATGCTAGAAAATAGACTATAAATGATCTAATTAGTGATAGACTAATTAATAATAGTGCTAATGGTTCAAGGTATGCTTCAAAAAATTTGAAAGGGGTTTGTGAGTGGTCAAAAACACAAAAACGTGGATTTGATTAGGTGTGGGTGGGTGAAATAAGCTTCTTGGTTTTTCTACCATAGGTGACCATCAATAGTTGGGGTAACCATTAGTGGTTATGCCTGACCATCAGTGGTTGGGGTCTGACTATTAGTGATTGACTATGTATTTCTAGGTTTGATCAATAAAAGATGATGGGATTCCATAAATGGATTCTTGGAATTGGGTAAGGGCTAGAATAATTTCCAAATGGCCTAAAATCATGTGAATATTGACAAATAAGTATGCATCTTACCAAAATTTGATTAGGCGAGTGGTTGTCATAGTTAGCCTATTGGTGGAATCTAGATTGATTCCATTAGAGTAATGGTACTTGAATGCTTGGTTGAGAGGTGATAATGAGTTGGCTCTCAATAAGATGGTTGATAATGTTTGATAATGCTAATGATGTTGATTGACCTAATTGACTGACAAAAGAAAAATCCTAAATGCCTAAGCTCCAGATAATTATTGTAGATGGATTTGACCTCCCAAACCTCTCTCTCTTATAGGCATAAACAAGAGGTGGAAGTGAAGGTGTAATTAGGTCATCTAAATATAATTTGTGAATGCAAAGGTTTATAACACAAATTAGACAAGTTATATTTAGAAAATGGTCGATAGAGATTACATGCTCATGGTGAGAAGGTAGATCCTAACTATTGACATTTAGGGGTCCCCAAGGATGACCATCGATGGTCAAGGTCCATAGGGATAGGGTATTGAAGGCTAGGGTTATTTAGTTAGATGAAAATAAGTGAAAATTGGTTGGTTTAAGCTTGATAGGTGTAGGTTGGTCCCAATAGGGGCCTAGGGTAGGTATAGGGGTATCTTTGACATTCAAAATTATAAGTATGTAGATTTATAGTGTCTACATTTTCCCCTTTTTGTTGTGTGGATTACATGAATGAGATATATAAAAAAAATGGAGTATGGGTCAAGGGTCTAGTTGTATTAAGAGTGTGAGGAGGCTTTTCCCCTCAAACTAGGATTTGGTGAGGTGAAACTAAAGTAGGTATGGGTTTGATAAGTGTTATATGGTGAGTCATGAGTTGATGATATGAGGT
Organism: Torreya grandis; assembly: GCA_037957365.1. Classification (NCBI taxonomy): domain Eukaryota; kingdom Viridiplantae; phylum Streptophyta; class Pinopsida; order Cupressales; family Taxaceae; genus Torreya; species Torreya grandis. The sequence continues at coordinate 314,960 of JARHVA010005337.1, forward strand.
TGGGAATTTGAGATGTAAACATGCACACAAAATTCAATAAAAAGGAGTGATATCCAAGATTGTACATAGATGAGGTTGATAATGTTTGTAAAAATAAGGGTTGATGCAAAGAAAGATAAGTGACAAGTGAACTGTATGACCACCTATAGGCATGGCAACTAGGAACACTCATAAACTCAAGTCTCCTATGTGATCTCTATGTATCTAGTAGGTATCCAAGGTAGGAAGTGCTCTTGAGGAAAACATAAATGGGTCAAGTGTCATGGGTATCTAAGGTAGGAAGTGCTCCTAGTGAGACAAAAGTGGGTTGGTATGCATGAGGTGGCATAAAAATGTAAAAGGGTCAACATGGCAATGTTGTCACTATAGTTAAAGGACCAGGCAAAATGTGTTACAAAATTGTGTGCCAATTGGGACAAAAGAGACTAATTGTGAGGTGATGAGGTGGTTAGGTTGGTGGGAGAAAGTCATCTTCAAAAGTAGGCAGGAGCCTGAGGTAAATTTATTGAAATGTGGAGGTTGCATGTAAAAGGTAAAATTAGGTTTTTAGCATATCTTGACCATTGATGGTCAAGGTCCCCAAAAGGTGAACGTCAATGGTCACTCTAACCATCAAAGGTCAAAGAAAACCCTAAAACTCTGGGGGTAACTATAAAAAAAATAAAAGGCACTTTTTCACTTTTACTACCATGCTTTGTTTGACAAATCTCTAGGCAATTTTTTCACTTTGTGAGGAAGGCTCATGGTGCAATGGGTGTTACTTGTTGGCTAGAGGTGTGTGGTAGATTTTATGGGTTTAGGATGTAAGGAACATGAGTACATGTTTGGGCACTTTCAAAAGGGATCAAACTATGGAAGAGGTCATAAAATGAGGTAGTGGTGCACTAAATTAGTAAATAGGTTTGATGTTGTTGTTGTTTGTATTTTGACGGGGGGTAGGTCTTCAAATTTAATATTTGGGCCTTCATGCGCTAGGTAGTGTTTTGGGAGTTATGGGCAAATGGGGTGGGTGGAGCGTCAAATTGACAAGGTGGGTGGGTGATTTGGGTAGCATATGAGCTAGTTATAGTGCTTTGGCTATTTTTATTTCAATTTCGCTCACTATTTTAGGCCCTAGGGGTTTTGGGCATTCTAGCCTTGGAATGCCTATAGGTGACCGTCAATGGTTAGGTTTGATTGTTGATGGTCAACACCCTAAAAAGAAGGGGCCCATAACTATCAATAGTCAACATGATCATTAGTGGTTAACTAAGATGGGGTAGGGTTTAAAAAAGTGTTTAGGGCTTAGGTATGGTTTTTAAGGTTGAAAGTTTAATGGTTAGGGTTAAGATAAGTGGTGAGGCCTAAATTTTGGTCAAATATGTTGGGTACAAGTGGTAAATGGGTTATGGTTATGTTTAGGTCAAATAGGATAGAGTTAGGGGTGAATTTAAAAGATAGGTTAGATGAAACTAATTAGGGTCTAAGCTAAGTGTTTTGATTTGGTATAGGATTGAGATTAGATATAGATGTGTGACTGTGTGCCACAGATCTTCCTTATGCTACTCAAGGGGATGAATATTGATGATTAACCACATATGGAGGTAGTAGGGATAGGAAGGATGAGGCACTACTATCACGTGGCTAAGGATTCATCCATGATAGTAGCACTCATTGAGAGATGGGATCCCATTACTAATATCTTTTTACTAATGATCAAGGAGATGACTATTCTCCCAGAGGATATCGGTAGGATCAATCAGTTCCCACTATGTGGTGAGGCAATCTACTAGATTGAGTAAGATGAATAGTATGAGTATGTTGAGTATCTATATAAAGATGATAGTGACCAATCCCACTGGCACTTTGGAAGATTCAATTATACAACACTATACAAGAGGGCTCTCAAGGAGAGGAGACTTATGATGATGTTGATGATTATGGTTACTTGCTTTGGGGTTCTATAGTCTAGAAACAAGAGATTAACCTATGTATTATTGGCTATTTTGGTTGAGCTATTACTTAAAAGGACAATATTTGGGTGGGTCCCAGTGCTGCTAGCCCATATTTATAGAGAGTTATGGGATTCAGACACCACATGAGGTATGGCATCAGCATGGGCATGGTTTTGCACTATTGGGTTTTAAGGCCTATGGGATCATCATAGATGGGGTACACAAAGTTAGAGTTCCATGTTGGATTTATGAGGTGGAGGGATGACTATATTGTATTAGGGGCTAGAGGTAGAGCACATGATGTTGAATAGGTTAGGGCTGCCTTAGGTAGATTGGTAGCTATGGACATCACATGGAGATCATACGTATAATTCCCTATCTAGCTAGGTTATAGGAGGGAGACCCTCACTATATAGAGCTACAAGTGGATAGTGGGCCACTAAGAGCGTGAGGTTGAGTTGATTCCCTTAGATCAAGTGTGGTACTAGTTTGACTTGTTACAAGGTGTATTGGGTCCACATCCATGATATAGGAGGCAAGACTTAGAGGTTCAGTTATCAGTGCCCTGACCTGTTTAGAAAATATTAGCTAGTGGTTTTGAAGAGCTTCCTATTAGGGCACCCATATATGATGTAGGGTATAGAGATGGATAAATGGCTTAGTACCAACCAATTTATGTAGTTGTGGATGTGGGTGGAGATGATGAAGGGGTGGCACTAATGGCTATAGATCTAGCTGGCTAGGGTGGATAAGTAGGGGTAGTGTTGGTTATGGCCCAGACTCAAGTATAGGTGTGGACCCATGATTATGGTCAGATACATTATTGTGATGTATTATTTTGATACTAACCTATGCATTGATGTAGCGAGATGTATATTTTTTTTGAGAGAGATGATACATTATTAGATGTATTATTTTCTTATGATTCGATGTATATGATGTATGTTTTTTATGTTTATGTATGATGGATGCTTATGGTTTATGATTATGGATCATGGTTTTAGTTTATGCTTATGGTGTTTCACTTAGTAGCTTAGGTATGTGATGCTAAAAAGTTAGCTATGGTGATCTAATTATTCTCATGGTTATGATAGGATATGTTATAGATGGATAAATGTTATGTATTTATTTATAGCTATATGGGTGAAATGGGAAATGGTATATGCCCTGATGTTTTGTGCATTGATTTGGTTAATGCTTATGATGGTGTAATAACATGATTAGAGGCTCATATGATGTGATTGATGTTCATGGTTTGCTATGATATGTTTACATTATGTTTGATTCATTGATGGATATATGTTGTTTCTTGTGTAGATCATTCATGATGTGTATGATTTTAATGTGATGTTTATTGTTTATGTGCATAGTGATAGGCTTACATAAACTAATAAAAGATAAGAAAATGAAAAAGATGCCTTTTCATTGGTAAATATTGATATGAAACCCAAATTTGGATTATCTTAGTCAAAATAAGCCTTGTTAATGCTTCCCATTAGCATTCTTAGGTTGATAGATAGGGATCCTGATTACATTATATCAAGTAAGCTCATAGTCCCATCTATATGACATGTGGAGGGAGAATGGGTAAAATTGGGACCTTTAGTGAGACTATTATGCCTTTGTTGTAAGTGTCCAAAGAGTTAGTATAAACAAGTCTATGTTCATATATAAAGTGTAGACTGATCGATGTGGTAAGTCTACAAAGGAGAGACGATTACGTATTTCCAAGATTATTGCTTTTATGAGAGTTGATTGTGGCTTTCAAAATTAATTTTGATCTTAATTTTGCTTTTACTTTTTCTTTAACTTTTGATTTTGCTGGAGGGTCAGAGAAGCCGATTGATGTGGGAAGCTTCTAAGAAATTACTAGTTTTGACTAATGGTTTACTCATCCATCCTTCAATGGAATGGTCCAAGTTTATATGATTAATTCAAATGGTTTTAATAGATGTACTTCAAGGGAGAAGTCCACCTTACATTTAGAAATTTTAGAATAAGTTTTAATAGTTGTCCTTCAAGGGAGTAGTCTATAAATGCTAAGGATGACCCATAATTTGTTTTTGCTATTTGATATTACTTTTGCTAGATTCTGCTTGGCATAGACTTCCTCATACATGCTTAATGGATTACCTTTATGAAGGCAAAACTAAGCTGACATGAAGGTTCAATAGGTGAAAATGAGGTATAGATGACAATGACCATAGGAACTGATCTCAAAGAGATGGTAAGTACTATGAGAATCATGCCATGGATAAAGCCATGGTATCCATAGTTTAAGATTAGGATATAATTATGATGGGCAATCATATGATTCAATTTTAGTTAATTGTCCCTAAAAAGAGGGAAATGAATGTGGTTGTAAGGGATGAGCTTAAGTTAGACAAATGATGATTGTGTTCCCTGTTTAACAATAAAAGGAATGTAAATATGAGGCATTGAGAGGCTCAGGTTCTAGTTTGCCTTCAAAAGAGGAATAATGATAAGCTCTTGATTCATACTTATGGGTGATGATGTACAATCTAGGCCAATTGATAGAAAATTTTCCCTTTTTGCTTTTCTCCATATTAGTTACATGGTGGTTTTCCTTGAGGACAAGATCTCCAATATTGAATTCTCAAACTTTCAAGTGTTTGTTATAGTCATGTTTGTTCATTCTTGGTAGACATAGAGATGGGAAAGGGTGGCCAAATGATGCTTGTCAAGTAGCTCAAGTTGAGCTAAACATTCTTGATGATAATTATCTTTTAAGATAAGATCATGCAAATATATGCAAATAGAAGGTGTTTGGACTTTAAGAGACAATACAACCTTGGCTCCAAACATAAGATAAAAAGGTGTAGCACTTGTAGGGGTTCAAATGCTAGTATGATATGCTCATAAGGAAAAAGGGATGTGAAAGTGCCAATCCCAACTAAAGGCATTAACCATTTTGGTGAGCATATTGTTAAGGGATTTGTTAGAGGCTATGGCTTGTCCATTTGCTTGTGGGTAATAGGGTGATGAAAATATAAGTTTAATATGAAATATGTTATAAAGGATCTAAACTTGTTTATTTTTAAGGATTTGCAATTACTGATGATGATCTTGTGGGGAACACAAAAATGATAGATGATGTGATGGGTAATAAATTTGACAATATTTTTAGCTTTTGTTGAGACAAGGGGAATAGCTTCTACCCATTTGTTAAAATATTCAATCATAGTAATAATGATATAATGATGTCATTGTGAAGATTGGAGATTTATTTCATCGATAAGTTCTAGACCCCATTGTGAAAAGGGCCAAAAGTCTATAAAAATATGAAGACTATCGCTAGGTACATCATGTAAATTAACATGTTTTTGACACTTGACACACTTTTTCACATAATCACAATATTATTGGTTAAGGGTGGGATAGTAATAGCCTAGGTAGAAGATGCATTTGGCCAGTGTGAGTCCACTAAATTACCCCCATAGATAGCCTCATGTGTCTCCTTAATAGTATGAGAGGCTTTTTGACCATGAATGCAATAGAATAGGAGGCCATCAAAATTACATTTGTAAAGAATTATTCTCATAATGGTGTAATGGGAGGTGCTCTGAATAAACACCCAATGAGCATTCCTTGAGAGGCTAGAAAGAACTATGCCAAGGTAAAGGTAGTCAAAGGTTTGTTGATACCAAAGGTTAGGTAGAATCTCTTCCACACTAAGGATTGTTGGAGTGTCTGATTTGGTATAGGAAGGTTTGGTGAGGTAATGGACAATGATTGATAGTTTGGAGTCTAAGGGTGTCAACAAGATTTGAGAGGTAAGAGAAGCCATTGTATCGACAAACTTGTTGGTGGATCATAGGGTGGTTTGAATATGGTAGTGTTTGAATGAGGCTAGGATTTTTTTAACCAATTGCCTATACAACTGTAAAACCTCATTCTTACACTGGTAAATGCTGGTGACTTGCTTGACCAAAAGTTGAGAGTCACCAAAGATATTGATTGTCCTGACTCTTAAGGCTAAGCTAGTTTAGAGATATATTACTAGGGATTTTTATTTATCCATATTATTGGTACATTATAAGTCAAGCTTAAATGATAAAGGAAGTGGTTCACTGATAATGGGGATATGGATAATACTAGCCTCCCAACCATATTGACATTTGGAACCATCAAAAAACATGGTTACATGATTGGTAAAATACACATGAGATAGACATGTGATTGAATCATATGGAAATTCTAGAGTGGGAAGTAGCGTGTCTATTAAGGGTGCATCAAACAGTTAGTTATCAATGACTTGCCCCTTGATTGATTTTTGTTGGAGGAACTCAAGGTCAAACTTAGCTAAAAGCATGATCCACTTAGCCATATGCTAGTTTTGGTATGGTTTGGAGTGCATATACTTGAGGGGCTAAATATTAGCTATGACAAACATTTTGTGGTAAGAAGGTAATGGCAAAGTTTGGTGGCCATAAAGACTAGATCCAAACATAGTTTCTCAGTATGTGTATACTAAGTCTTGTACTCAACAAGTGTGTAACTAATTTAATAGACAGCTTACTCTTTATGTTGTTCATCTTGATGGGCAAGTATTTCCCATAGGGAATGGTCTATGGTAGAGATATAGAGGTATAAAGGGTGGTCATCCTTAGGAGGTGTAAGGACAAGTGGAGATAGTAGGTACTATTTGAGTGAATCAAAGGCCTTTTGACAATCAACATTCCACTTGAAAGAGATGTCCTTTTTTAAGAGGTGGTGGAAGGGTTGACATTGATTGGAGAGTTGGGAGATAAAATGGTGAATGGATTGGAGCTTCCCATACTAACTATATAGTTGTCTAAGATTGGTTAGGGGTAGCATTTGAGGATGGCTTTAATCTTGGTCTAATCAACCTTGATTCCTCAAACGGAAATAATAAAGCCTAGAACTTTACCTAATAAGACCTTAAAAATACATTTATTAGGGTTAAAGAAGATGTGATAGTGCATAATTCACTCAAAGATAATATTTAGAATGGATAAATGGTCTTTGTGAAGCTTAGACTTCCTGATAAGGTCATTCACATAGTCTTCAATGATTGTATGGATAAGGTCATGGAAAATATAGGTCATGACATGTTGGTAGGTTGTACCAACATTTTTAAGACCGAAGGGCATGACTTTGTAATAGAAAGCCCCTCATAGGGTGATAAAGGTAGTTTTTTTTTCTGATCTTCAAGGGCAATCAAAATCTGATTATAACTCAAGAATCCATATATGAGATACAACATCTCATGGCCTACTATATGATCAACAAGTTGGTCAATTCTAGGTAGAGGAAATTCATCCTTTGGGTAGGTGAGGTTGAGGTCATGAAAGTCCACATAGATACATAATCCCCCTATGGCTTTAGTGATAGGCATGATGTTGAAAACCCATTGGGAATAATTAATGGGTGGAATAAAGTTGATAAAAAGGAGGCATTGAATCTCTTCTTTAACAAAGAGGGTTATACAAAGATGCATTCAGTGAAGTTTCTATCTAATAGGTTTGTCATCATGATTGGTTATGATGTTGTGAGTGTCAATGGTTAGGTCAATACTAAGCATATCGACATATGACCAAGAAATGCAATACTACAATCTTAAAGGAAGGTATAAAAGTCATGTAGTTCCTCAGGGGTGAGGGTTTGGCTAAGTTTGATGACATGGGGGTTGTTCAAAGTTCCCAAGTTAATATCCAAGGTAGATTTATTTAACATGGTTGAATTTTTTAGAGGTAAGTATTTTTGGATGGAGAAATTTGATTCACTAAGGTAGGTGAGACTATCATCATCATTTTGACACTAAACAATGTTAATGCTAGGAAAGTCTTCTCTCATGAGTTTAGGATGGATCAAAAGGATGGATATGGAAACCCCTTCATTTTGATAAGCTAGGGGGTTGAGGGTAATCATGTTGATGTAAAAAAAAATTTAGGTGGGATGATGTCCTCATCCTCACACTCAAGTTGAGGGGGTGTTGGTTAGGAAGGGGTTTCTTCTTCAAAAATGGTAGGGGTAGTTTTTTTGGCTTTCTTCTTATTAGGTAGAATAAAGCTAAGATCATGCTTCTCATGAGGATTTTGGGTCTTAATCAAGGTAAAAGTGTGTGGGCCATGCTCATATCATCCTAAACCAAATCCTTTTTAGGCTCACCTATGAAGGTATAGTTTGACAAAGTCTAGATTGTCTAAACAAGAAAAGGTGGGCATGGATGGTTGAGATTGAGGAGCGGTTGTAGCATTAAGTGGCTTGTCAATTACCCCATAGATAAAGAGGGTTTTATATCTTAGAGGCCCTAAGGGGGTAATGGCTCTAATGTTGGGGTCATAACTAGGTTGGTAGTTGAGTTTCCCATATTCTTGTGGAGTAAAGAGCATTAAGGGTGAAGAGATGATATTCTCTAAGGGTAAGGCATTAAAACGTAGGTTCCAAAAGATCATTGATGGGTATCTAATCCATAGGGATAAATGAACTAGTATATTCATTAGTGGAAGGGGAGGAAGTAATGGCTTTAGGTTTCATGGGTGAGGTCTTGATGGTTTTTTATATTGATTTCGATGGAAGTAGGACAACATCATTAGGTTGGTAGGTCATATTGCATGCTATAAAAGGGCTAGGGTCAGCTTGTATGGTAACAACTTGAACTTCGTGTTTAAACTTGACACAATGATGGAGGGTATAAGGTACACAACCCATGCCTAGATCTAAGGTCTCCTTAGTAAAACATTGTACTAAAATTCACCTTTGACAACATAGAATATTTTAAGGAGTGTGTGAGGTCCCAGATGAATATGAAGGATGACAGTATCCAAAGTAATGGTCATAGTGTCATTAAAGTATCTAAGGATAGCTAAAGTTTTGGACATGACATTATCTAGTAGCTTGAGTTGCTCATAGGCATGGAAAGAGATGATGTTCATACTGGCTCCCCCATCAATCATAACCCATTTGATGTAGGTTTGGTTGATGTGGGATGTAATAAAAAGAGGAGGATCTAGGTCTTTTGAGTGGATAAAAGGTATTTCTAAGTCCTTGAAGGTAATAAGGGTGTACTAAAAGGATTATAAGGCTGATATTATGGTTGAGGTTGGGAAACACATTTGTAATTATTCTTGGTTGAGAGGCTACCACATATTAGAATGTGGATGCTAAAGGTTGGGTATGGTAGGTGGATGATGGTGGTTGGGTAGTGGGTATATACCCTTCTGGGCTAGGGATGTATCCTAGATTGGGTGAAATTGTTAAATATTAAGGAATCCCTATGGATTGAGAATGGTTGGTAGTTAAGTTGGTTATAAGAGGTGAGGTAGTGACCTTTGTGTTAATGGGTGGTGAAGTAGAAGGGATAGATACCCCTAAGCTTGGTAAATGGGTATTAACCAATGGGCTAGGTTTGATAGAGTGGAGGTTGGTGGTGTTAGTGGTGGGTGCTCTAGATACAATTTGAGTATGATGGGTCAATGGTTGGGTTGTCCCTAAGGTAGAAGAGTCATTAGTAGGGGTGGAAGGTGTAAGGGTAATGGTTGGTTTGATAGGTTGGTTTTTAGTTGTAGTGTCAAAGGGGTTAGTAGACAAAGATTCCTAGATGGTTTAAGGTTGAGTGGTGATCATAGCAATAGGGATACCCTTCATAAGGTGGTATGTCATGCCATAAGGAGGATCCTTAGGTGGACTTGAAACTGGGATATGGTGAGAATAGGTTTTAAGATAGTGCTAAAGGGAAATTGGATAGTTGTAAAAACAAGTGGTAAAATCCATGTCTCCTTAGGGAAACACTCAAGGAAAAGTAGGGCTTCCCAATGGATGAGGTGAATATTTTACCTTGGAGATGTACTCCATAGATGAGGAGGTAGAAGAGGTTTATTTAAGTGACGGGTTTTGTTCTACTAGGTCTCTTCACTACTGACTAATGAAAACCATACAAGAAAAAAGGGGAGAGAAAAAAAGAACAAACTCACCACTCAAATAGTAATAAGATAAGACAATGATCAATGTGATCAAGACACACACTATGAAATACATTAAGCGTAGAGGTTAGTTTTAATATCATTTCTAACTTATGCCTTAGTTTATGAGAATGTGCAATATAAGTTAGATTATAGATCATGTACTATAAAAGTAGTCTATGGTTGGTTTTGGGTTATTTAGATGCTCAAAAGAATCTATATTGCAATAAATACATGGCTTGGTATTAGGGCCTACCCCCTTACTTCATAGTCCTGAAGTGATAAGGGTATTAGGTGTTTATCTAATATATATTGATACCTAGAGTCTATACTCAACTAGAGAGCTGAGTTGGTTCTCCCCTTGGAAATGACCTCCAAGTAGGATTTTTGGGAACATGTAAGGTGACTACTAGGTGATGAAATCCTAATCAGGCCTTGTCTCAAAAATTTTAATGTTTGATTGATGAAAGTGGTGTGGCTAGTGTGTGAAATAAAAGTGGTGCAATGATAAGATTACTATGCATTAATTCAAAGTGAACTAATGTTAAAATTAAGCAATGAATGTAGCTGATTTTAATCCCAAAATAATTTTTAGTTTCAATTATGAGCACAGATAGAGAGAAGAGCATACAAATTCAAAAAAAATGTGAGTAAAGACTATAGGTCCCACTAGGCATGCCAAAATGTTTCTTGTAAATTTTCACTTTAAGTTCTAGGGAGGAGAGAAAATAAACTTGATACAGGTATGGTTAAAAAACCTATTTGTTTATGCATTCAATAAATCAAAATATTATGAATAACTCCTCTTAGGCTTGGGAGGAAGACCTGTAGATAATAAAGCACTAAAGTAAACTTGTTTGTTAGATAGATAGTTAGGTGGATTTCTTATCAATAGATAGATCTTAGAAGTGAGAGCTTCCTTAGGGGTTGTCAATCCACACATTTCAAACAATCAAGTTGATAAAGTTGGAAAGAAGGTACTTGCATCAATAATAAAAATGTACTAAAATTAATACAAGAAAATTTGCTAGAAAATAGACTAGAAATGATCTAATTAGTGATAGACTAATTAATACTAGTGCTAATAGGTTAGGGTATGCTTCAAAAAATATAAAAGGGGTCTGCAAGTGGTCAAAAACATAAAAAGTGGATTTATTTGGGTGTGGATGGGTGAAATCAACTTGTTAGTTTTTCTACCATAGGTTACCATTGGTAGTTGCAGTAACCATCAATGGTTATGCCTAACCATCGATGTTTGGTCCAACCATCGATGGTTGACTATGTGTTTCTAGGTTTGATCAAAATAAGATGATGGGATTCTATAAATGGATTCTAAGAATTGGTAAAGGGTTAAACTAATTATGAAATGGCATAAAAACACATGAATATTAACAAATAAGTATGCATCTTACTAGAAGTTGATTAGGTGAGATGTTGGTGTAGTAAGCCTATTGGTGGAATCTAGCTTGATTCTAGTAAATAAATAGTACCTAAAAGCTTGGTTGAGAGGTGATGATGAGTTGGCTCTCAATAATAAGGTTGATAATGCTTGATAATACTGATGATATTGATTGACTTGATTGACCTATAAAAGAAAACTTTTAAATTCTTGAGCTCTTGATAATTATTGTAAATGGATTTGACCTCCCAATCCTCTCTCTCTTATAGGTATAAGCAAGAGGTGGAAATGAAGGTGTAACTAGGTCATCTAAATATAATTTTTACATGTAAATGCTTGCAACACAAATTAGACAAGTTACATTTTAAAAAAGGGTCGATAGAGATGCATGCTCTTGGTGAGAATGTGGATCCTAACCATCGACAATCAGGGGTCCCCAAGGATGACTATCAATGCTCACCCTACCATCAATGGTTAGGGTCCATAGGGATAGGGTCCTAAAGTTCGGGGCTATATAGTTAGGTGAAATAGAGTGTAATTTGGTTATTTTAACACTGATAGTTGTAGGTTGGTCCCAAGGGGGGCCTAGGGTAGGTCTAAGGCTATCTTTGACATTTAGAATCATAGATGTGTAGATTTTTGGTATCTACACATTTATTAATTACTTTGAACAACATATTTTTATATGTGTAATTTCATCACTTAGTGGTGAATGTTGTGTTAATCATATATTATACTTCCACTAGTACCTAATTGTAGCTTGAGAATTAATCCAAGAAAGACATCATCTCATGTCCCCTTATGATATGAATTACCTCATCCTATGAGGGTAGAGGGAAGTTTTCCCTTTTTGATGCTTTATTAGGTTTCTAAAATCAAAATGGAGTCTAATTTATGTATTCTTGTTTCATAATGGTATGAGATTTGATACCTAGGTCTAATGTCTAATTGGAAAAATAATTTTGGCATCTAATAACTTATGTACTTTTATCTATATGAGATGTTATAAGATTAGATTTAGTGGCCTCTATATTTTCCTAAAAGGCTTTTACTCTAGCTTTAGGGAAATGGTATGAGTGATCATCCTAGGGTCAAAGACCTTTAGGTCATCATATGTCAAACAAATGACATTTTTATTCTATGAGTAATATCTTAAACCTTTTATTTTCATTCTCTATGAAACATTATCCCACATTTATGAGCTCAAGATGTTGGTTAGTTCCCATATTCTATTTGGTGAAATCTGACTATGTTGCTTTGAGTTATTTTTGCTTTTGAGCTTAGGGATATACATATAAATATATTCAATGGAAACCATGCCATTAGGGATCTAACTATTCTTTAGCTTCAAAATTCCATCTTCTCCTAAGTCCTCAATCTACATTGACTCAACATCTTCTTCATTAATTATTTCGGCTTCAAAAGCTCCATAAATATTCATGAATTACATAATCTATTGATCATCTTCAAACACTTGTAAATTTTACACATTGTATGGGATAGAATGGAAATGAATTAGTTCAAATAAGAATTTTTACATTTTAGACTCCTAGATTAGTTCTAAATTAGTAGGTGAAGTTACTAAAGAGTATGTTATTTAGTTCTATCCCTTGGGATGGATTGGATGTTAAATGCTTCAAAGGACTCAGTCATGTCCCATGTTAAGTGCTTGTACTTTTATAAATAAGTGAGTTTATATAGATATTTTTTTTGATCTAGTTCACAAACAATTTAGTGTCACTAAATATTTATAGCTAATTGACATTATGCTTTAGTACAAATTACAATCCTAGAATTATAGATTCATATTTAGAAATATTGTTGGTGCAAGGGAACTATAAACAATAGGTAGATAGATACTAATTAACTTCTAGATTAGTTAGGGCCAAGAAAACACCATAACCTTGCTTTGATCATGCACCATCAAAATTAAGGGTCAATAACTAAGAGGGACCTTCAAAATCCAATTCATGAAGTTCTTATTTGGTGGTAAATGTATACACACTTGCATTCAAAGAGATACAATCAATTTTATCATTGTTTGAATTTTAATCTATAATAAAGTACCTCATATTTAGCTCTAGGTATACCCTAATTTGGTTTGATACCCATTTTTAGGGTAGCCACATGTGAAATAAATCAGTGGCCATGTACCCATTCAATGTATCTAGCTAGTCTCAACTCAGCAATAGACCATAGGCTTTTGGAATGTTTATGACCAATATATCAATGGTATTTTTCACATGTGGTTTAGATTCCAAATAAATGTGCACATTCATTAATTCACTGGCATGTAGGACCGAAGACATCCATTGTTAGGACTACTATCTTTGATTTATCTATAGTCAAACATAACTTATGGAAGAGATCTTCTAGTATCAAATTGGTTGAGGCTCTAGAGTCAACCAAGTATTTGTCTAAATTATTTCTAATCATTTAGATAGTTAGAAAAAATGGTGTTACTTTAGGTTAATCTTTATATACCATCACATTGCTACAAGTAGCTTAGGTCTATTATAACTATGATCAATAAATATATTTATTTGATTATTTGGGCCAACTTCTAGAGGTTGATTTTAACTTTAATCTTATTAATGTATCTAAAAATGTTGTATCCTCCTTTACCTTGATGTTATGAGATTTGTAACTAGACTTTATCCTTTAGAAGAGCTATATTTTTTTTGCCTTTAGATCAAGAAAAGTATTAGTGTTATTATTAGGAGGTTTTGAAGTAGTCATAGGCTACTTGTTCATGAGATTATAATTGTTCCTATCCTAATGATACTACTAAAATCCTTGGATCTCATTAGTATTATCATTAGGTTCATTATCATCTTCCCTAGGAAAGAGAAGTCATAAGTATCAAAACCATTGTTTTATTAGGATGCACTAAGGCATTAGATGAAGATGACTCTAATTAATTAATATAATTTTCCTATGTATACATCTTCTAAAATATCTCAAAATTGTTATAAATTTTGACGTAGCCTAATTTACCATGCTATGTTATGTTGTGAACCCTACACAAATTAAGAAGGAATGCTTTGTCGATATCGATCTATGTTATCCTATTAGATGGCACTTATTTTTTATTATTATTTAAAGACCTATTGAAAGGTCTATTATATTTCTAGAATCTAAAGTTATTGTTAGTATTTTGTCCACTAGTGCTACCCATATATTTCCATGTGTTTAGGAAATCATTACTCAATTTACATGCCATTCTCTAGATTGATTCCAATTATATTCTTAAAGAGTTAGAATTGATTACTTGTATTGTATAAGTATTAACTAGTATCAATGATTGACTCAGATTTTGTTGGTTACGGTTAGAATTGTTTAATAAACCTAGGTTTTGATTGGGTGGAACCTGGGTTAAAGGAAACTAGTTATACACATGGTTCTATTTTTAGGCTATAATATTCTAATTTGTATTTATAATTGGACTAAAATCTAGGAAAAGTGAAACAAGGTTTAGTACGGCCAAGAACTACAATTAAGGACTCTTTTGCTAATCTATGTTGATATCTTTATGAAATAAAATAATATTCATTATATCTAAGACATTTTGATAAATCTCAATGGCCAACTCCTCATTAGGTGTGTAGGTAGTCTCTAATGTATTGTATATATTTTTAAATATAGTGTTGAAGGATCAAATTGTCTCATTGGGTTATCACCTCATAATGGTAAAGTGTTGGTAAACAACACTTACACTAGTGACCTAGATAAATTATGCCAAAAACATGTTTTTAAAATTCTTCCAAAGAAGTAATGGAACCTTTAGGGATATTTAGAAACTAGTCATAGGTTGGATCTTAATATGTGAATGAGAAAAGTCTACATTCCACATTTTCATGGGTCACATTTAATATCCCTAATGTATTTTTAAAGACCTTGATGTGTTATTCTATATTCCTTCCTCTTGAGGAAGAAAAATAAGGTAGATGTTTCTTTGTGTCTTTTAGAAAGTCATGGATAACTCTAGAAACATTGATATTACAACCAATTAGCCAAGTTGGATCTTAAATTAGAATTTAGAGTTGAGACTAAGGCTAAGGCTAGGCTAGAAAGAGTATTTAAAGACTTACTTGTCTACCTAGAGATAATTACTAAACATTAGGTTCTCTCCTAACTCCATTATCAAACCTAACTTTTGTATCAATTTCTAATGGTGGGAATAGTAAGTTAGTTTTTGAGGTTAACCTTATTATTTTGGGTGCTTCTAGTGTAACTCAAGTGATCTTTTCAAATAAAAGAGAGGAGGAGGTGCAATCCCTCCTTCTAGCACCAATTTAATTACTTTTTCTTGATGTCAATCTTATTCACAACCCATAGGTATCAGAAGTTAGCCTATAACATTTTAAGATTGGTGAAATATTTTACTCCAAGATATGAGTTGCAAGGTATTTAGTTTTATAACATGTTGGTGGTATAATGGTGAATAAATAATATTGTTAACCATGGTTGGGTCAGCTATGGATGAACCTATATCAAACTGGAGTGGTTGGAAGGATGATGGTTCTAAATAAGGTGGGTAAGAATCTAAAAAGAAACTCAAAAAGAGGGAAAGGAAAAGAAGAAAAGAACTATGTGAACCACACAATGTGAGACCTTTTAAGACCAACACTTGAACTTAGGTAGAAAAATAAATAAAAATATTAACATATATTTTAAGTTGTTGTAGCACACTAACAAATTAAAATTAGTCAGGAGTCAAAGGGAATAAACCACATTAAACTCAATCATTCATATCCAAAGGTTACCACATATGGTATATTGTTATTAGACATCTACAAATGGGAATTATAATCAACATTTGAAAAGCATTCAAGTTAGGGATAGTTAAAAGTGAAAAACTGCATCATAAATATAAATCATGCATAAAAATGGAACTAAGATACTATAATAACATGTATTACATAGTCAAAAAAATTGGAGGAGAATTGAAATTTGTACATCAAGACCATGTTAGCAAAAATTCCCATAATTTCCTAGTAATCTTAATATCCAAAATTCTCCACCCTTTGGGAATGGGAGTTTACAAGTAAAATAGTCTTGGGATGGGGAAGGGCTCATCTTTGAAGTGAAGTATAATAATAATTTTAAAAAATTAGGACTTGTACCCTAGTCTCATGTAAAGAATGCATGTACAATAGTCAGCACAAAATAGACTCTTATAGCTAAAAATACAATACATGTATGTAATGCATAAATGGAACCAAATTTATGAATTAATAAAAACATACAAGTGTGTGTGTGTGTGTGTGTGTGTGTGTGTGTGTGTGTGTGTGTGTGTGTGTGTGTGTGTGTGTGTGTGTGTGTGTGTATACACACATGTATATATATATATATATATATATACATATAGATATATGTATGTATATGTATATGTATATATGTATGTATATATATATATGTATATATATATACATATATATACATGTATATATATATGTATTGTATATATATGTATATATATACATGTATATATATATATATATGTATGTATGTATGTATATATGTATATATACATGTATGTGTATATATATATATATATATGTATATGTATATATATATATATACATACATATATTTATATATACATTTACATATATATACATATATATATATACATACATATATATATATATATATATATATGTATATATATATATATATATATATATAAATTAATAAAACATACAAGGAACTTTGATGACTACTTCAATCCCTCCAACTATCACTCCACATTATTTGGTTAGTGGTTCCACATCATCACCCATATATATATATATATATATATATATATATATATATATATATATATATATATATATGGGTGATGATGTGGAACCACTAACCAAATAATGTGGAGTGATAGTTGGAGGGATTGAAGTAGTCATCAAAGTTCCTTGTGGAATATATATATATATATATATTCCACAAGGAACTTTGATGACTACTTCAATATATATATATATATATATATATATATATATTCCACAAGGAACTTCGATGACTACTCCAATCCCTCCAACTATCACTCCACATTATATGGCTTATATATATATATATATATATATATATATATATGGGTGATGATGTGGAACCACTAACTGAATAATGTGGAGTGATAGTTGGAGGGATTGAAGTAGTCATCAAAGTTCCTTATGGAATCAAAATTGTGGATGTTAGAGTTTGCATGATTATAAATTATGAAAATTGGGAGATTTAATATACTAGGGTAGTAATATAAGTTTGATGCATGGTTGGTACTAAGCTTGAATCTATCTCTTTTTCCCTGAGTTCTTCAAATAATGTGCACATTGCATAAAACTCCTTATCTAATATGTCAAAATTAGGAAAGGAAAGTTTGATGAGTTTGATGACCCCATCCATCAACCTTATTTGTTAAACTTCTAAGCTCCTAAATTTTACTCCTAAGGCTTCAAAAATTTTCATCCTTTCTTTTGAAAAATAAATGAATTGCAAAAATTTTGAACTAGTTTTATATATAGTACCTTTAACTTCTTCATTGATGTTTTTTGTAGCATCTTGGAGGAGGTTCTCAAAATTTGTCTTGTTGACTAGTTCACCTATAGGAGTGATCCAAGGCCTCAATATCATGATTAGACAAATATCCTAGTAAATTTCTCATCTAATTATTCCAATTGAGGAAATCATTCCTTTTAGCATTACATAATTAAGGAACCATGATGCATCCATACTAGAAATCAAGTTTAATTAGTTTAATGCACTAGTTCTAGAGCATTGAACCAATATATTTAATTTCTCTAGTTATTTCATTTGATGCAAAAAATTGCTTAAATTCATTCTATTGGATTGGTTTCCTATTCTTTAAAAATGTATACCATACAAAATGTTGTATATCTTATTAGCTACACTCTGCACATCATAAATTATCTCTCAAGGAGTATGTATTAATTTTCTCTATTATAGTCTATGATTTGAATCCTCTTTGATTTGGGACATCTATTTCATGGATTCAATGTTTCAATCAAAAAAATAAAATAAATATTAAATATATTCATTAGTATCCCTTGGATCCTTTTTTATTTCTTTGCCAAGGGAAATAGATTATTTCTTTACTCGAATTCAATTTATTCCCTTGTACCTAGATTCAAAGCCTTCATCTTCCTCACCCTTTAGATAATTCCAATATTCTTTTAAAATATATTAGATAATATAAGTAACTCTATAAAAACCAAGTTTTGTATCTCATCCCTTGCACTCTATATCTCCTTTACCCATTTAGGAATAACAAGTTCCCTTGGTTCTTCATCTTCTAGGCTAGGTTTTTTAGATATGAAAGGTGGAGGAGTCATGAGAGGAGGTGTTATTTATGAAGGTGATAATTATGTACTCATTTTTATAGGGAATTGGATAGGTGTATATACCATCCTAACCTATGCTGAAGGTTCTCTGAATGGATTTCCTTTAGCCACATATCAGGACAAACTTAGAGTTGTCTCAATAGTCATTTTAGCTAACTATATGGGTGAAGATTATGGCATAGGTATCTCTAGTTGAATTAAATGTTTCATGAGGGTTTTTTGAATTTTAGGTTTATAATTGGAAACCCCAAACTTAGTTCAAAAATTAACCCCCTTCTTTGGGGCCCTTATTTGCATTGAAGAAGAAAGAATGGGTGTATCAATAGAACCAGAGAAAAGAATACTTGAGATAAATGGAGACCAATCTATAGCTAGATTATTTATAATATAAATATATGAAACAAGAGAACAAAATACCTCAATTATGTTTTATCTTTTCTCTTTTATCAGGATCTATTTATCCAAATAATCATCTAAAGTTTTTCTTTGTTGTAATTTTTCCAAACTCATGGCCTTAGCCTTCTCCAACTTTTTCTCTTCATAATTTGGGGCTCCTTTCTCACTAAATTTAGGTCTAATCCCCATAATTATTTCCACATATTCTTTATATCCATCAGTTGAACACTCAACCAAAGATATTAGTGGTTTAGGATCCTCTTCTTATTCTTCATTAAGGGACTCATCGAAGGTAGGGAGACCAGAATATGGCCTTTATTTTATTTGTTTATCATTGGAGGAAGTGGAAGGACCCTAACATTTCCTATAGTAAGTAACCACAAGGGAAGTGGAAGGAGAGGAAGATGGTGAAATAAATGAAGGAGCTATGGTGGGGTAAAGTACAACTACATGTTGTGGTAAATGGATGGTGAAGGGAGGTATAATAGTAGTGGGAGGAAGGGTTAATAGATAATGGACTAACATTGTAGGGAGTTCTTAAGAGGATGCCTCCTCACTAATGGTAGTGCATGGAGGTGGAGTTACCATAGGTTCCTATGGAGAATAAATATCAGCTAAAATTGACATCAAAAAAGCCTATAGAAACTTATGTAGAATTGCCTAGGTGGAATTTTTAAGTGGTGGTATAGGTTTCACCAATAATGTGTTCTTTTATCCATCATAAGGAGGTGTTGTTTTATCTTTGGTAGTAGTTATTATAAAATTTATAGAATTAGTGTCCAAAGATGGAGAGGGAAGTTGATAATGGGGGAGGTCTCTAAAATTTCTCTTCTTATTTAAGGAATTGACTCCCTCTAGCTAATGGACTCTCCCTCTTGTAAATATTATTGTTCTCCTATAGGATAGGGAGATTAATATTTCCCATCTATATCTTATGGATGAGTGGGATGCCACTTATGGATCCATTATTTTTGTTCTTGTTCTTCCATCTCTTTTGACTTTTATTTAGTAATCTCATGATTGTAATAAAAGGCTTGATAGTTAATCATGGACATTTGTTTATCCTTCATTCTTGTCCATACCTCATTATCATCTGATTCATTCAAAAAAACATCATAATTATCATACTCTTGGTGTCAATATGAAAATTTGACCTTATTATTTTCCTTGAGCTCTCTAAGGTATGTTCTAATTTTCTTGTTGGGGTCCCATTCCATAAATTAGGCCACCTTAAAGTTATAGTAGGAACTAGATTTTCCAAATTGGATAGAATGTGGCATAATCACAAATTGAAATTTTCAAATATTCAAAGGAGTTTTATAATAGTAGGCTTGATAATTTTGACCTAGATCCACATCAATGCTATTATACAGTTGAAAATAAAAATCATTTTCTATAATTTTGTTTGGCATGTGGTGTGGTAGGAACAAATGATCTACCCATGTGCCTTTAACTATAATAAATGTATAGTCAGGGTAATACCAATAATACCCCATTTTTATAATACCTTTTGTCATGTTTTTAGATAGCCTAAGCATTTGGTTTCATATATGGCCTAATATATTAGAGGGTAGGTTTCCACACATATCTTTTTAATTTAATTCTTGAATGTTTAATTGAACATGAAATTATAATATTCATAGATTTGATTACCTAGATAATCTATTGAGTGATGCGATAGTTAGACATCTATCTTATGGACTATTCCCAGGGTGATGTCTAGTATGTATGACATCATGTAAAAAATTCCATCAATTGGATTCTGATTAGGATAAAACATCAATGTTTTCAATATTGCACTTATAAATTTCCCTATGGAAAATAATTTTTTGGAAGTTGGAATAATGTCTATCATAGGGATGCATTCTACTTGTTCATAAGCTATGCTTAAAAATTCATACAATATATTGAGGAGAACCATAACTATCCCAATTCTAGGTCTAATATTAATAATGCCATTAGATGAAATGCCTCATTTGGGATTTAGCCTTTGGCCCTTAACCAAACATTATTTTAATTCCCCATCAATTATGCTATGGTCAAGCCAAACATTGGTCAAGACTTGGT
Organism: Torreya grandis; assembly: GCA_037957365.1. Classification (NCBI taxonomy): domain Eukaryota; kingdom Viridiplantae; phylum Streptophyta; class Pinopsida; order Cupressales; family Taxaceae; genus Torreya; species Torreya grandis. Next base: position 336,060 of record JARHVA010005337.1, read on the forward strand.
TGTGCATGGTTTCAGGCCATAAAATCCCTAGATGCCTTTCAAAATCCCTACCAAAAATAACCATGGCTACATTCTTTCTATTCACAATATGTAATAAATCTCCATGAAATGTTCCATTGAAAAATAAATCTCCAAATAAGTATATGTAAGTAATTACCTCTTATTTTAATGTAACTAGATGGAGACCTTGTGTTTTAATTGGCAACATGTCATCAATGTATTTATTATTTATAGATAGTTGGTTGTATGTGTATTAGGGTGACACTAACTCTAAAACATTCTAGAGAGTTGAATAATGAAGGAATTTGAATTTGAAGGTGACTTTATCAAATATTGTGTCCATAAATTCCTCACATCTAGTAAAAGAATAAATTGAGGGGGCCTGATCATGCACTTTCCTTGAAGAGAAGGCCATTATGTCAATTTGAGTTATGTAATTTATTTTAAATATTATCTAGTTTTCTCTTTACAAGTTTTCTGAATAAATTTAGTGCTATTTGGACTCTCAAGGGCTCAAAATTTACAAATATTGATTGATAGTTTGATGGTGAAATGAGTAAATTTCAACTAGATTTTTCATATACCATCCAAAATTATATGTCTTGAATAATTTTGTGTTTTGTTAATGCAAATAAAAACATATTTATTATAGTCTTATTTCAATTTGAATGCACCAATTTTCTTTAGATGGCTTACTTTTTTTCTAGATGGAAACTATTTGATAGTTTTATGTGTCCAATCATCATGCTCTTGATAGCACTCAAATCCTCATTTACTCACTTCTTTGGCTCACTATCAAACTTATGAATATATATTTTGATCTCTTGTCTTAAATATATTGACACTTGTCTAGTTATCATTCACTTAGGCTTTTAGATTTTAATTAATATTTATATAATTTAGGGGCATGAACTAGCATAATCATGCCATGTAGATCCACCTTAGGTTATTGAGGACTCTAAATAATGGGAACATGAGATCTCTTTTATCTATGTATCTATATAATTGTTTCATTTAATAGAATTTTAAGACATGGGATGGGATTGAGGCTTTAGAGGCACAAATACATAGATCCACATGGACATTTGTCCATTGATTAAATATATATTTGTTTTAAATTCTAGGCCAATAGAATTATGCCACTTTTCATTTTATATGAGCTAAAAGATTCATAGGTATTAAATTGAGGGGACATGGGCCATTAAAACTATCTAATGTTTTCAATGTTTTGGGTAAATAAAAATGTGCCAAGTGACAAAGGTTTGGAGTTTGGAAGATAATAACCTTTAGACTATGAGAATCAAAACCATTAGACTACATCAATCCTTTTTTGTTTCTATATTGATGAAAAGGAACCATCATTTAGATACTAAAACTTATAAATCTCAAGAACCTTTAGACTAGTAACTTTAATTTTAAAGCTTTTGGGGTGTCATGTAATGAAACAACATCGTGTGGCTTCTTCTCCAAGCTCAAAAAATTTAAATACTTAAACCTTTTGTGAAAGTTGAGAGCTATGTATATTGTATGGATGCCACCTATTCTATTATTATACATAATAAAGTACTTCCCAACCATTAATAATTAATGAGTCCCTTTGATGGTCCTATGACATTCAAAATATAGAAACACTAGGACTAAAAATTAGTCTTGTTAGTCCATATAAATCATGATAACTATGTTTGGTCATATAAAAGGAAATTTTTATTAAATTAGTGTCATTTGAGACTACCTTATCTTATATTAGACCTAGACCTATCTTAGGGCCTCTTGTGAACATTTGTTGTCTTTTGTGTGAGTCAAATCCATTCATAGATATAATAAAAGTAGGACTAAGCCACCCCCTAGGCACCTAGGTCTATTTATTTATTGTTATTATCATGTGGATGCTAGCATGGTATTTGGACTATAATACATTGTATTATTAACCAAAGGGTATCACTAATTTCTCCTTGTTGCTTAGTCTCCCAACATACATTTTTATGTTTCTCTAAGTACCCCTAGGGTTGGCTTAGACCTATTTAACATCTTCACAAGAATTATAATGCTATATATAGACCATTTTCATTCAAATATCCATTGGATGGAAGTAAGATTCAAATACTCATTAAAAATCTTATAAATAGTTTTGAAAATCAAGGTCATTGATCATTATTTTTCCCTACTTCTACATACACCCATCTACATCAGCATAGATCTCATATTACTTAGATTTAAAATCTCCAATCAAACTCAAAGTACTCAAATCAAAAGTCATAATAACATTCACTTTTACTTACACCAACACTTAGTTTGGGATAAATACATCAATATTTATCCCCTTGCAAGATATCGATATCTAGGAAATGATCAATACATAGGGTGTTGAGGTCATGTCCAACCTACCCTACTAATGCCACTCATTCTATACTTGTGATTCTAAAATACCCTAAAAGTATGGATGCCTATGGTTTGTCATTAGAATACATCAAAATATGGAATAAATAGTGAACCAACATATGTACACATAGGCATAGGCTCCCTAGAACCAAGTGAAGGTCCACCCAAAAGTTTATTATCCCTATTTACAAAAGGAAACTAGCATGCTATGTTATACATTAGCATAATGTGCTAATATATAAATGCCCATGTTATTATATATGAGTGTTTCTAACTCATGATTAATATTAATGAACCCTTACATAGTTATTATAGTAGATTTCAGCGTATCATTCATCCATCTCAATCGATTTCCAACTAAGTACATTTTCTGTACTTCATTTTTTATTTTTAGAATAATTAGATAAATCAAATATTGTATGAATTAGGGGTTATTAATATTGAATATTTATTTTGTGATTTATTATTCCATAAATTTATCAATATAGGGTTTTGCATTCCATAGATCCCTTCAAAGTTAAATCATTTGGTGAACCCAACATACTTTGAATAGTTCAAAAACCCTAACACTAGAGTACATTTAATGTTTATGTTTCCAACCTTCTAAAACTCAGACTCATATTTTAGATCCTTGTATCTTATGATTTATATTTTAGTCTAATCATGATAATAATGATGGAAGATGTTTATCACTTTTTAATACAAAGTTTTCTAGGTTCATTTACATGTTTATTTCCTTTCATTTGGAATCAATTCAAATAAGATATAAACACATATGTACATTATGTATTATATCAATTAATATATATTTGATATATCATTATTTATCTACCATATAATTTTTCACTAATGTGGAATTTAATCATGAATAAAATGACACGCACATAGGGGTTATGATACATAAGACAAAAAACACATTACCTAAATTTAACAAATTTCCTTTATATGCAATTTTCTCTTTGGTTCACTTTGATTCCTTGCCTATCACTACTAGACATAAGATAACATTAATTGCTTTGCTTATCCATATTAATTATCCAACATACCCACCTATATGCTATCCCATTCTTACTACAATATATATGTTCATATTAGACACTATTGTCCATGTTATGATGTCCATAAGAGGTCCTAAAACATGGCATGTTATCCCAAGCCATGGTTATGGATTTATCTATTGGACCAAAAATTTTGGCTAAGTTTTTTGATAGTTTGTCATGAAACTAGCATGACACAAAAGGAGCATATCATAGAAAGAGTGTGGTATGGAACTAGTTTGGTACATAAGCACCATGACACAAAAACAACAAGGCACAAAAAGGATAAGGGTATGGAAGCACTGGCATGAGAGGACCTAGTCAAAGAGGAGAATTAACCATCAGGAATCCAAGAGCATAGGAATCAAAATAATAGTTGAAGACTTGGGGAGCATATGGGAAGTGAGATATGGTTAAGGAGTGGTTCTTAAGGGTCACCCAAATCTTATCCATCAAGAGTTTTGCACCAGCTTGCAAGGAGATAGACACATGGCAATAAGGATCTAGCATAAAATTAGTATGTAGGGGGAACAAAGGTCTAGGTCCTTAGGATAAGTTATTTAATAGACCACCATGACTCTTATTTTGTAGAGAATTTGTTTGACACTATCATTTATGTCGTAAATACTTGGTCAAGGATAAAAAAGTATAAATACCCCTATATGAAAGCATTTCGGGTGATGGAGTTTTTGATAACATTTTACTGAAGCGTAATTTATGAATTGTGGATGTTATACCCATTTTGATGTTCATGTTCTAGTTAAGTTAGTAGTTATGTCTCTTCAGTAGGTTTGAGTTGAGCACTAATTGTCAGGGCTTAATATAAAATATATGAAAACTTTTTCTTTTTCTAAGTTACAATTATGAACTATAATGATGTTAATCTACATAGTTATAGTGGTTGAGCTTAGTAATACAAGAATAAAAGTAGTTTATCTTTTATTATATGTAACTTCTAATTAAATATAAGTTTAACCAAAATAATATAACTAAGTAATGTTATTATGAAACATAACCCTTGGGTACCAGTCTCTAGATGTGAACTTTAGGTGAGTGCATAAGACCACAATCTTACATGAAGGGCTTGTGCACTATCTCATTAGGGATACACTTCAGTGCCCAAAGCATTATTAGGAATAAAAATCCAACATTTTGGTTCCATTGTTAGGACCCATAGTACTTATTATAGAATAATGGAAGATGTTTGAGTGTATCATCCTTGAGAGTATTGAGTAATGGATAATTGGAGTTAAGGATAATTTTGTGGTTCCTTACCTTGGACTAGGATTTTTTGAATGTCATTGGGTAGAAAATAATCTCTATAGTACTTTATATGAAAATTTATTTGTTAAAATCTTGGTTCATTTTCACACTTAGTTGTCTACTTATGCTCAAGGATGATCATGAAACTTTAGGAGAAGATAGTCTTATACATTAAAATGACAAAGAGATTTAACATGAATAAGAACATTTGGACATGATCTATTAACATCTGGTGGAGAGGAGTATTGCATAGCTATATTTTTGAGTATGTTGTAATTACCAATTCTTGTCCTAAAAAATATAAGTTTAATTTCATTAGAGAACCATGTGGCCATTATATTAGATAATTCTCATTAAAAATCAATAAGCTATTTATTGATTATGGGATTGAAACTATGCTAATGGAGATATAAATCCCTCTTTGCATGAGCCAAAAATTTGGGAGGGGAATAGAAAAGAGTTGGTAAAGTATTATAGGTTTGGAATGGTAGTTAGTTAGTGGGATTGTGGAAGTGGAAATATGATGAAGCTCATAGAGGATCATAGGAGTAAGAGGTGTGGTAATGTACTAAGAGAACTTAGGAAGTACCGTTAGGATCTGCAAGAAAGTAGAAACACACAAAGATTGCCCCATCACTTTTGAATCGTGACCCATTCCACTTTTATCATATGAAGTAGAAATTAGCCAAATAGTAGAAACTAAAGAATCAAGTTTTTAACAACCAAGTTCCCCAACCATAGTCCACACTCGTGCTATTTAATTAGATTAATTATGAATACATAATTGGGATACAAATATCATGGAGTCAGAGACTGATCCTCTAAGGGATATTATAACTGAACTAGTTGTAACTCATATAGACTTAACATATTCTTTTCCTCTTCAAAGGAATTTCATGGCTCAACTTGGAATTCCTAAAGGATTTGGCATTCAAAGTAGACATAGTACAATCCCAATTATTATTCATCAACTAGATACTATGCCCCATAGCATGGGTGTTGCTATTGAAGGCACTAGAGGTAGATTAGGAGGTGGTATAGGAATAAGTGGTGGAATCCCTCTTCAAAGGATAGGATCTAAAGTTTCTCAATAGCCACCAATTCAAGAACCTCAGCTACTAATGTTATATTAAAAATTATTCTTCACCTATCTAAATATTGAGGCATGTAGAATGTTGTAGAACATGTCCATAAGTGTGAACTTATTTGAAGGGCATGAGGTATCACTTCTTCTGAGTGAAAGGCCACCTAATTCATGACTAATATTTTTAAAATGAAAACAAAAATGGTATAAAAAGTATAACCCTAAATAAGTGGTGGTTGATTATGATCAATTCAAAATGGGATTCCTTTAAGAATTTGGCATTCTTGAATTCAAGCAATAGAGCATTGTTGTGTTGAAGGATATAAATTAATAACTTACTAAAAGTGTACAAGAATATGATGTGATGTCCAAAACACTATTATCAAAGAAATCATTTGAATTCAATGCTACTCAACATGTACAGTGTCTTTTGGGAGGGTTGTTACTTCCCTTTAGGCAAAAACTATCTAAAAAAACTTTATTAGCTCATGCAAAGATCTAGAAGTTGTCCTCCATGCTAAAGCTATTGTAAGCATTGATATTAGGATTAGTCCCTTTATGTAATCTTAAATATATTCAATGTAACTTCAACTTGAAAAAATAACTCTAAACAATGTGAATGATACATGTAATGGTCTTTGGTGCACTGATTATGAGTTTGAAGGACATACCCAAATCAATTACCTGCATAAAAATATCCATGCTATACTAAAGTAGTCATGCGAAATCTACCATGAAGATTAAGATGTATGATCTTATCCTCTCTTGATATGAGCCACCCATTATAAGGATTCTAACTATTGTAAAATATGTGATGCCTACACCCATGACACTAATGATTGATGGCTAATTAGTGATATCCATGAATCACACACATGCAGTACACACCAAACCTATGTGGTGAATAATTAGGATAATGGTAGCTATCATGGTTTAGGTAGAGGATGAGGACAAGGAGGTGGTTATTTTCCACCAAGAACATGTTACAAGTGTGGATACTTTGACCATTATCAAAGATATTACCCAATTTACCCTACTGGTGCTTTTTTGTAAAAATGACCATTAGTTGGAAGATTGTCATAACTTGTACATGGCCATCACAAAAGAGAGAAATGAAAAGGGTGTAGGTATGATTAATATTTAGAAACCACATTGGCACATGTTTTTATCCACCCAAATATCTTAATAAGTGAATATCACTACATGTAGTGGAGGACAATCTTAGTCTACCTCTACTCCCATTGAGAAGGTATAGCATGAAGAGCCTCGAGTGAGGATGTGTCCTAATGCCCAATAAGAAGGATGTACTATAGGACACTATGATGCTATTATAATAACTCCAATGATAAATTAAATTTATTAAGGAAAAATAAGCAATGTAATATGATAATATGTAGAAGGCATTAGAACTTCAAAATGTAGCACAAGACAATTTCCAAGAGCTTTGCAAGTGTATGATGGACAAAGACATATCCCAAAACTAAGTGTTTGGATTAAGAATAAGGTACAAGCACCAAATTATGATCAACCTTAAATGAATTTATAGACTAAGGATCATCATTTTAATCACTCTCGTCAGCAAGATACCCTTATTCTTCCTACCCCTCTAAAGGATAGAGAGATACTAGTAAATGTTACCACTAAAAGTTGGGTAATTCAAGACATCCTAGTTGACATTAGTGATGAAATTAATGTCTTCACTAAGGATTAATGGCACAAAATGGCTATCTCAACACTACAACCTTCACCACATTTATTTTTCATGGCTAACAAAGCTCATGCTCTACCGATTTGTGTCTTCAATAATGCAATGGTTAATATACTTGGAGTACCTTTCAAAGCTGATTTTGAGGTCCTTGAGTTAGCATAGGTTGATGAGTTTACAAATTTATTGGGGTGACCCTGGTATTATGAAAATAATGTGGAATTAAGTTTCAAAAAGCGTTACATTAGTTTTGGGAATGTTGAATAGCACGTTGTTATTCCTCTAGATCAAACACATGGGCTCCCATATGTAAAACCTATTAATGTGGAAGAAGATATAAAACTCATCTATAATATCACTACCATATATGGTGAGCAGTGTGATCTTACATTTAATGGAATCCTCTAATGGATGGATACTTAGTAACTTTTTGATATTAAAAGCAGTGCTTATAATTATTGGGTGTATTGTGGCTATGACCTCACTAAAAGTTTGCTAGTACCATTGGAATTTAGGAGAATGTTTTATGCTAGTTTCATAAATAACGTAGGTTCATCCACATTATTAATAGATAAGTCATGAGGGGACCAATGATAGATTCACCTCTAGAAAAACTTGATGTAGCCCCTTAATTTCTTGGCCAAATGGGGGTCCATGACTTTGTCTAGTGCCTTGAAGAATTTTATCATAATGACAATGATCGTATCTGATCCTTGGTTAACCTCTTTGATTATTCAACTATAATATTGTGGTGAGCCTATCATGAGAGAATTATCTAGTGGGATCAAGTATGCTTTACTTTGAATCATTGATTCCATCATGACAATCGAGTTAGGAGAACAATTGGTTATAGAAGAGTAAAAGCACCTGACCACATATAGAGGCCTATGAGTCAATGTGGAGAGAAGAAGAGTCTTACTTACTAGATTAATTATAGGTGCATGCATTTTTTATAAACATAATATTTTCAACTTTTATCAAATACTAATGCATTACATCTTGTAAGAACTCGTCAAGACTCAATCTCTTTGAGGGCTTGCCTTAAAGGGTAAACTAGGAAAGGGGTGGGAAGACCATTAGTGCTTCATAGGATTATTGTCCCTTATTGCCACATATTATCAATCTAACTAGCTCCTAAAAATAATTCCCTAAACTACTACTCTTCTATTACATGATCCTCTAGTCTTTTTCCACTTACCATCCTTATTTTCCTCACCTTAATCTCCTTTTTTTTAGTAAATTGTACTAGGTTAATTGGGTCAAACCTATATAGTTTTGGGTGATTTTCACTTAAGAACTAGTTTGGCCTTTGGCCGATCTAGCTCATGACTTAGTGAATAATTATCCAAAATTATGTTAGGCCTATTGGGTCGACCCTATCAATCAAGATTTTTGAAAGGGCTTAGGGTTAAATATTCCTATATATACAAGATAATTTCATAATTACTTCAATACGTAATTAAGATTTATTATTAACTTGTGCTTCTTTATAATCTACTCTTTCACCATTTTACCTGAGGAGTCTTAGCTTAGGGTTTATACTTGGTGAATCTAGTCTTTTGGATAAGACTTAGATGCATTGGACTTTCTTAATGATACTTAAAAACCACAATAACCTCTTGAAAATTCCCTTTGGCCAAGGGAAATATTGAGTCTTGATGGGTTCATCATTTAGTTAAGTATTATCTAACTTTGCTCCTCCTTTTAGTAGATAGAAGTAGCATAAGTATTCACTTTGAATAATATTAACCTTCATATTCTATGTATTAGGGTCTTTCTCATACATAGATTAATTGATATTCTATTCTACATGTTTTTATTGTTTACTAACCCTTCATGTTGTGCCACAAGCTTTGGTGAGCACTAGATTAGATTTGATTTACTTGTTATTAGTTTAGGTGAAATATCAAAACTCAGGACTCCCTTAGGGTTATTTCATGATTGTTCTTGACTAGAGGCTTTGGAACATTACCTATCACCATTTTTTTAATAAGACATCCCTTAATTGGGTCTAGTGGATCCCCATATTTTTCATGTTCCTGATTAACAAATGTGTCCCCAATCAGAAGTGTATGGTATGATCTATATTCTCCAAGTTAGGATTGATTTATAGACATGATGCATTTCTGATTACATACACATTCTATGGAACTTTACACACCTAGGTAAGGGCATAATATGTTCATGAAGAGATACATATGGGAACCCATTTAAGATGGATTTGTGCCTGACTCTCTAGGCCATGTGTAAAGCATTTATTGGTGAACCTAGTCCCATTGAAGATTGATTATGATAATCCATGATGTCTTTGAATAAGGTATAATTATATTTAATAAACCATTGGCATAACTTGTTTCCATTCTGGAACCAATCCTCGATTAGGACCAACATGAAGAGATACATATAGGAAAATAGAAGTTAGTGTTTTAAGTAGAAGAAGGTGAAGGACCCAATTGACTTTAAACTTTTTAAAATCATTTGGATTCTCATATGGTATATGAAACATGAGATATTTGTAATAATAATGCTTATATAGACCACCCCTACTCTGGGAAAATTCAATTAGTTTAGTACAACATTGGCATGAAACAAGAACCAAAAGTGGCTAATATAGGGAATTATTGGATTGACACTAAAATTTTAAACATATTCAAGTTATTAAAAGAATACCAAGATGTCTTTCCAAGAATCTATAATGAGATGAAATGAATTCATCCATCCCTAGGGAATATGCATATCAAATTGGTTAATGGCATATAGCCTATTAAAAAAGGCTATATAGAATGAATCATAATCTATGGGCACACGTAAAGGAAGAAATTAATAGTATGTATTGTGCTAGATTAATCACCCCCATTGATGAATCCTACTGGTTTAGTACCATGGTGATTAGTATAAATAAATATGAATGCATTTGAATTTGCATTGATTACCATGTACTTAACATGTCATGTATCATTGATCCTTTCCTAATACCTATCATAGAGGAAATACTTGAAGGAATAGATGGGTGTGAGATATATACTTTTATAGATGCATTTTTAGGACACTATTAGGTCCAAATCACTGAGTAATATCAACCTAAGACTATGTTTGCCACTAAATAGGGATCATTCACATATACTATATATCATTTTGGTTAAATAATGCACGAGCTGTATTCTCACAAATTATTGTTAAAGCATTTAAAGATTTCATCCATAAGTTTCTTCAAGTATACTTGGATGAATAGATGGTCTATGGCTTGGTCAAGGACCATTTTTCTAATCTATAGCTCATGCTTGAGTGCTTTCATGTCTTGAAAATATCATTAAACCTAAAGAAGTATCTATTTGTTACACCTTTTGGTGTTCTTCTAGGACATATTATTTGTAAGGATGGACTTTTGGTAGACCCAACAAAGGTATTTTTTATTCTTCACCTCCTAGCACCCAAGTCTCAATGTGATATATAAACCTTTTTAGTACATACAATATATTATCAAAAATTTATCTATGGATATGGAAATATTGTTGCACCTTTGGAGGAACTCTTAAAACATAATGAGCACTTTAATTGGACTTACTCCTACCAAGAATCTTTTGAGAATTTAAAGGAAAAGCTAATTACCACTCCAATCCTCCAATTCCTAGACTGGACAAGGCCATTCCATGTCCATGTTGATGCTTCTATAATGGCATTTAGTGTAATCCTTACAAAACTAGGTGAGTTCACCTTGATCACCCAATCTAATTTTCTAGTAAGAAACTCACTCCAGCCAAGTAGAAATACACCACCATGGAGAGCAAAGCATTATCAATGGTATATGCTCTACAAAAAATTTGATAATACTTATTGGAAATTACCTTTATATTATCTATCGATCATGAGGCTTTAAAGTACCTAGTAAACAAACCTTTACTACATGGATGAATCTATCATTACATAGTGTTGTTTTGAGAGTTTCAATTCTTTGTCATGGTCAAACCTAGAAAATCCAAATATGGCCTTGACCATTTATCTTAAATTGATTCTAGAGAACCACCACATCCTAATAAATATGATTTGACTAATGTTTTACTCTTTTGTGTTACTCATGTAATTAAGGAGTTGGAAGATATTACAACCTTCCTAAATACTAGTTCAATGCCTAACTATCTCACTCTATAGGCTAAGAAACAACTTGTAATCTACACTGCACCTTTTTAACTCATTGGAGGAGACCTTTAAAAACTTTTCCATGACGAAATTATTTATAATTATGTCATGAAACATGATCATTTTTAATTACTTCAAGAAGTTCATAAAGGCATTTCAAGTGGACACTATACTAGAGAGGCCACACAAGGTTTTGCTAGCTAGATTATGGTGGCCTACTCTTTTTCAACATGCTAATATATATTTTAGGAAGTGTGATATCTATTAGTGCATAGGAAAACCAAATAGATGAGATGTCATGCCTCTATGACCATTCTCTCATAGGAACCATTTGAAAAGTGGGTCATAGATTTTATTGGCCCCATTACTCTAGTTGGATGACGAACAAGTTCTTGATATATCATCATAACAATTGATTATCTCATGCACTAGACTAAAGCTATGCCAACAAAGAATTGTAATACTACTACTATTGTGCACTTCAATTGGGAGTATATCATAGCTTGGTTTGGATTCCCATTAGGTTTTACTAGTGATCATAAAACCCATTTTATAAATGAAACTATTTTCATCCTACTTGTTGAGTTCATGATTTACCATAACAAAAACACACCATATCATCCACAAGCCAATGGAACTGTTGAGGCCTTTAATGAAATATTAGTCACAACATTGATGAAAATTTGTAATATTAGCTGAATTGATTGGGATGATTGAGTTTCTACAATACTGTGGGATTATCAAACAACTTATAATCACATTAACAAGAGAACACCATTTAATTTAGTATATTACAAAGAGTTAGTCCTACCAGATGAGTTTTTAGTACCATCTCTTCATATTGTGTGCATTAAACAATTGGATGAAGATTCATCCTTAAAGGCACTCCTAGATACTTTATTACCACTAGATGAATCATGTTTATTTTTCATTGGAGACAAGATGTGGAAAAGCACAAATAAAAGGCATGGCATGATAGACACATCAAGCATAAAAGATTTACCCCTGGAATGAAAGTCTTTCTATATGACTCTAAGTTCATGTACCATTCTATAAAACATTGAATTCATTGGGATGGCCTTTTTTTAATTCATATAATTTGATCTACTAATAATTATTGATTATAGAGGTTGATGGCCAATTCCTTCTCAAACATTATAATAGAAGCTAGCTCTGATCATATTTAACCTCTGAATGGTTAATGTTTTGTAAATAATAAGGTTTATGCCTTTAGTCTAGGATTTCTTATTTTCAACAAAAAAAATTTATTGTGCATGTAATTTATTTTATATAACTTAAGTCTTGTTATTGTATTTTAATGGGGAACCATGACTTAGTTTTAGTGTGGGGTAAAAGATATTTGAATTATTGATTAAAAATAAGTGTGCAAATTACCTTAGGTACATAAGGTAATTAGGGTGCAGAAGTGCTTAAAGTAGTTCAAGTGCTTAAGGTGTGCAATTTACTTAGGGAATGTAAGTTATTTAAGGCATACAAATTACATAACATAAAGATAGGGTGTTCCTACCAAATAATTTAAAATATCATAATAAATGAAATAGTTATCTTCCACTCCAAAGAAAAGTGTGGAACATAGTTGTCTTCCACTTCAATCGAAGGCATGGGATGGGACATGTCATTAATGTGAATAAATAGTGGTTTTGATAAATGTACCAATGGCATGACAAAACAATACCATTAAATGCATTTATGATGTGAATCAATGGTTGAATAATAGTGGCCATTAAAATTACATTTATGATGAGAAGTGATGGATGAAAGGAGAGGGGTAGTAAATGTGGTTAATCACTTTAAGCCTATAAAAGACAAGTTATCTCATTTTTACATTTTACTTTTGCTTCCATTTAAGATTATAGAGTTGAGAGTGAAGAAATACTAGAGCTAAGAGAGAAGAGAGCAAGTTCAATTCTTGAGCAAGTATATGAAGCATCATGAGTTTATACATAGGTATTGAGCCAAGCATTAATCTATGTAAGCAAAGCACAAAGTTAACTTAGAGACATGACCAAGATAGGTAAGGCATATAGTTGCAGGATATAGAGGAAGTCTATCATTAAAGGTTAGTGAAGCTTGAGAAGCCAAGGTTGATTATAGAATAACCATTTATTCCTTTGGGAACATTGGATGATTGCACCTCAACCTTCAGGCTCCTTAGAGGGTAATGCAGCCTAATAAGAAGGCCTTGAGGAATGATCTATTATCAGTGATACTAGAGGAAGAGAAAGTACTTGGGTGAAAATTAGTATTCATTAGATAAGAAAAACTTGAAGAGCATACATAGTGTGTAGAAAGAGAAGAAGCTAGTATGGAATGTTAGTCTAAGAAGACAATCATCTTTACCCCTACCATTGATGATTGAAGAAATGTAGTACCTATTAATGGTATTGCATGTATAGAACTGGGTCTCTAAGCTACCCACTTACACTACTTTTTATTAAAACCATCATCAACTAGGGAATGAGGTTGAATTACAAAATGATGAATGGATTTAGTGCTAGAACACTAAGAACCAATTGATGTATGACCTCAAGATCTTTAATGCCTTATATCTTGTGGGTTTATTCTAATTGTTTAATTTACCTTACTTTTTAAAACCCATGAAGGCCATCAAGTTCATGATAGGACTACCTCTACTTCATTAGGTACAACATCAAGATCACACTTGAGAGGATAAGCAAGGTATTAGGGCTATAGTGTGTAGGGTTGGATGTGGCATATGACTTGGGGGACACTAATGAGGTCTAAAATATAGCCATATAAATGATGTATAAAAATTATGGCCATGACATGAACATTAAGAACCTATAAGATCCTTTTGTTTGACTTGCAATGCACATCATCATGACCAAGATCGATGACACTGATTATTGGAAGAAAGTAGACATGTGTCACCTCTACATTGCCCACCAAGTTATTTATGGATTGAAGTATAATTGTGATGTGTATTTTATCCATAAAATCATGGAGGATGTGGAGAAGTTCCATCAAATATCCAATCATAAGTTTCTATGGGGAGTATTTTTAATTTAATGGTGTTTGATGAGATTGATGTACCAGATTACAACATGAGAGCATTGAAGTGGGCATACTTACCTGATAGCAGGACCCCTACTAAGGACTATAATATTTTCACATGCCTAGGGCATATCACCCCATCCTATAAAATAAAAATGAAGTCCTAGTTTGATGGGATGAAGGAGGCATTTATGAATGAATGGCACATCCCTAAGGATTTACCCATCTTGGCTGACAAGTAAGCATAGTTCACTATGAAGTAGCACTTTTATCTACTTCACATCAAGATAGTCCCTTAAAAATAACTCTCTACATGTATTAAACTACTATATGCCTTTTCAGTGTGGTACTTTATCAACTTAGTGAACCAAATTTATGATACATAAGCTATTCCCTTGGAGGCAATGAAAATCAACTTAGATATTCACACTCTCTAAAATATATATGTCTATCTAGGAAAGAAGGCCTATAGAGAGAAGAAGGAGATGGACCAAAAAGACATAAGTCTCAAGCCAATATTGGTGGGAAAACATTTACATAATATTTTCTATTTACTATAACCCAGGCATAATAATTTAAAGAGAATAAAATGTACATAGGAAAAACTCCCACCAGTACCTCCCTTGAAGAATAAGTGGGATGGGCAAGATGATAGCACAAGCTCACAGTAGGTTCCTCAAAAATGGTAGAGGAGTACTAAAGCATTGTAGCCTGACCCTTCACCACCAATTCCTTCACCTCCCCAACCTTCTCCACCTTGCCCTTTTCCTCTTGGACCTTATCTACCATGCCCTTCTCCACCTCACCCTTTTCTTCCCTAACCTTATCCACCCAAAGTTCCACATCTATAAGTCCCTCCACCCCCACCTTTTTCTACACACATTATTACACCTCTACGTTCCCCCTAAGACAAATCCACATGCATCTCCCCCAAAATTTTCATCATCAGGGGTTGTACCATAAATAACATTGGCATAATATCTTGAGTGGGAAGAAGCTACAACTCTAAAGGGAGAATCAAACTCCAACTCCAAGAAGACACCCTCCCTAGTGAGTGAGAAGGAGGCCACCTTCAAAGACTCACCATTGGACATTTGGGGTCCATATGGAAAAGAGGGGGATGGTGAAGAGTATCAACTGAGTAGAATGGTTATCAATATCATTTCTTTAGCTACTAAAGTAGAGGTCAAAATATTAGAATGTAACCCAAAAAAATAGGAGCTAGTCAGGTCTGAAGAAGAACCTACCATTGATGCATCTACCAATCTATGTATCTAATATATCAAAAAAGAGTCCAAGATAAGATAGTGTATTTATGACCCCACTTCATTTATTGAGATACAACCTTTGACACAATAAAATAGATGTCCTTCCTTTTGGACATGTATAATGAGGAGTGCCATTTTAAGTTCCCTCAAGATAACCTTCTCCTAGGTCTTGATACTCTGACATTGGAAAAATCACTATGGGTTTATACCCAAAATATCACCCCTCTAAAAGCCAATGTGCCATTCTTGAATATGGATTTTGAAGTCATGCACTAGAAAATATTTTCAAACTCTGATGTGCATGATGTAAAGATGAAACATGCCCAGGTGGTGGGTATGTATGAGAAAGAAGTTTCTTATAAGAAGGAACTCAAAGAGGAAGTGGTTTCTTTGAAGCAACAAGTAAAGGAGGCCATGGAGGCCAAAGTTAAAATGTTAAATTTTTACAAGACAATTTTGGGCTAGGACCCAACATTAGTGGATGGCATGCCTCTCGATGGGGATGCCATTTATAAACTAGATACCTTGGTGAATATCCTATTGAAGCACTACAAAGAGTAGGCTATGTCTAAGAACAAGGGACTTTTAATAACAAATCAATTCACTAAGGTAATTAAAGTATGCAAACATGCCCTTGAAATAATTAGGGAAGTCATCCCTATTTTAGATGATATTTTTTAATGATTAGTGTGCCCAGATAAGATTTTGGAGGTACAAATCCAAGTAGAAGAAGTTAAGAGGTAACAAATGGTTGATGATTCTATCTTAATAAGGGATTGTGTTGATCATACAAAATCATTCAAAGATATGAAAACAATGGAAGAAAAGATAAATATAAATCACCAACAATTGAATGCAAGTTTTATTGCCCTCTAAAGATAGGTTATTGATGAAGTCTCCACATTATAATATGTCAAGAAGGATGTCAACACATCCTTGGATGATTTTTTCAAGAAGTCCAATAAGAATTATAAGTAACTCAAGGAGATGAATAAGTCTAAAGAGGCCATTAAATTAATAATTACTAAGTTAGTAGACACATTATCACATTGGGATAATGTCAAGAAGTAGATCAAGCAAATATGGCCTAAATTTTTGGTGGAAGATACCTGTGAGACTTAGTCTAGGATGGACTAATATCGTAGTGTGGGGTGATGTGGGACCCCAAATTTTTTCTAAGTTTTTTATATTTTAGTGCAGAACTGACATGACATAGATTTAGCATAGCACATAAAGACTATGAAATAAAACTAATTTGGCATACAAGCATCATGGCATGGAACTAGTAATGTAGGAAAGGACAAGGGAATGGAAGCACTAATGTGAGAGGACCTAGTCAAAGATGACAATTAACCATGAGGAACCCAAGAGCATAGGACTCATAATAGTAGTGAAAGACATGGGGAGTGAATGGAAAGAGAGAAATAGTTAAGAAACAATTTTGAAGGGTCACCCAAACCTTATCCATTGGTAGTTTTGCATCAACTTCCAAGGAGATAGACACATGGTAGTGAGGATATATCATAGAGTGAGCATATACTCAGCACAAAGGCCTAGGTATTTAGGAGAAGTTATTTAACAAACTACTATGAATCTTAGTTTGTAGAAAGTTTGTTGGCCATTTACTCATCTTATATGTTGTAAATACTTGGTCAGGGATAAAAAAAGTATAAATACCCCTATATGAAAGCATTATGGTGACAAACTTTTGGATAACATTTTGCTAAAGCATAATGAGTAAATTATGGTTATTATACCCATCATGATGTTCATTTTATATTTAAGTTAATATTTGTGTCTCTTTCGTAGGTTTGAGTTGAACACTAATTTCTAGGGCTTAATATAAAATCTAAGTAAACTTTTACTTTTTCTAAGTTACAATTCTAAACTATAATGACATTAATATGTGTAATTATGTTGGATGAGTTTAGTAATAAAATAATCAAAGTAGTTTATATTTTCTTCTATGTAACTTTTAATTGAATATAAGTTTAACCAAAAGAATACAACTAAGTAATGTTACTGTGCAACATAACCCATAAGAACTTATCTCTAGATGCATGCTTCAAGTGAGCATGCAATACCATAGTCTTGTGTGAAGGGATAATGTGTGAGCTCATTGGGGATACACTTTAGTTCCCAAAGCATTATTAATAATAAAAACCCAACATTATCAATCAGATTAGTGCTCCTCCAACCATGATTTCCATTTTAGAGTTTTTGTAACATTCATGACACATACACAAATGTTTTATATGCAAAACTCTATTATATTAAGGTACCAAGAACAACATATACATATTATGTTTATTCCATAAGCAATACTATGAAGTGGACTCAATAACATATCTCCTTTAAAAAAGAAGATCTCCCACCTCAATGCATCATATAGAAACATTTACATCTTTACATCCAATTGTGAGATAATGATGTGGGTGTAAAATGGGTGATAGTTGACAAAGGATCATAATTAACCATTTATAATATCTCATCTATTTATCTTCTTCATATAAATACCAAGTGTTTGTATCCTTTTGATATGAACATTTGAGGATTTCATAATATTCCATGTAAAGTTTTGGGGCAAATAACACTAAACCTATCATTAGGACTCAAAACACTACCTACAACATGTCAAGTCATTCTCAATGATCTTAATTATAATATTTTGCTTAGGAGACCTTACATTCATGATATACATATAGTACCCTTGAGGTTACTATTATCACTTTAATATGAACCCTTTGAGGAGGTGTTCTAGGTTTCCTCCCTCAAATGACACAATGGGAACTCTATAATGCTTTGGGTGGCCTATGACTAGAGAGATCCTCAAGAGAGGGTTAGATCCATTTATTCCACACCTAAGACTAAAAATACACATACTTAACTATAAGGAAAAGGTAGAGAGAGAAACATGAAATTAAAAAGGGGTGATGTACCAGATATATTGACCACTACCACTCATTTATATGTGCACTAATGGACAATAGGTTTGAATTCACACTACACCATTCCTAATTTGATCCTCTTGCATTATTATTTTGTAAAGAGGATAGAGACTCAATGCATAAGTAAGAGGGAGGAATATCTCCTTTAGTAATCCATACATGGATCAAATTTACAGTAACTAAAACCTGTAAGAATCAAATCAAACTACTTTGAGGTGAATAAATAAGACAACAAACCAAGGAAAACTACTTCATCACTTGATAGGATCAACTATTCATAGTCACACTTTGAATACACCCATATAAGAAGGAAAAAATAAGTCTCTTATTGTTTCAAAAGGCTTATAAAAGGAGAAACAGTTCCCATACTCATGTGGAGCATCCATTTATAAGCCATTCTAAGACAATTTATAAGAGATATGAGAGAGAGAAGGTGGTCATGTAGGAACCTCATGAATGCTAACACATCCTTATTTTTTATTTAAAACATATAATTATGTTTCCACTAAACATGAAATGAATATGTTGTCATCTTATTTTTAAAACTCTAGGCTAGGTGTTGGTGGAATTCTTGATGAGGAATGGTGTGGAAGATCATCGTGGTTCTCTTAATTCTTCTTAGAACTAGATTTCTTTCCTTGGAGTTACACATTCACTTCTTTATGGTAGTTACAATTTTTTTCCTTGACATATGGCATTCATGACCTCCTTGACCACTTCCTATGCCATTGTTGCCTCTTCAATGCATCTCTTACCTTGTGAGAGTGAGACTTAAGGCTAAAGTTATTCACACATTGGTTTTTATCACTATAACCTACAACAACTTGTCCACTCAATTTAGGTTTTTTATAAGGTTAAATAACATATAATTAATCTCATATCCATATTTAATGGATTATCCTTCACAACCTACTAGAAAGGATTTTAAGAAGGCTATTAGTAATTCTAGTAATGACAAGTCAAAATAGGCTTATGGAATATATTGAAGCCTTATTCATGTTCCATGATTCGAAAATTGAATTTATAGGTGATCTAATCCCTCTTAGGAGTCCTAAAGAGTATTTTTATCTTGAAATAGGTTTGAAAATTTGGTGAAGCCTTGTTATGCTTCTTTGAAAATCCTGAACAACATGACACTAATATGTTGCATGTGCATTAGTCTTCAAAAAATGCATGTTGCCATTGAAATGAGATTATTTACAACCTGTAAATATTTATGAGGATGTCATGGCATTTTTATAATAATTCGTTGAAGGTTTTCATGCCTCAAATGATCTTAAAATGACTTATAACCTTACTTTTCTTGTGCAAACATGAAAATAGTCCTCATTTAGGGTTATGACTTGCATTCAAAACCTATAATATCATCTTGAAAACTCTATAAAAGGCTTATGTATAATTACTAGGCTTTTAAATTAAGATTTTAGAACATTTTTAATTGTTCAAGAGACTCTCAAAAAGTCAAACTCTTATAAACATGCCTAAATATGTAGTCTTTCGGCCATTTTATTATGCCTTTTTCTCCACATGTGCTAACCTATTTATACAGTGGGCACCTAAAATGTGTAAAAATTTAATATAGTAATTATAAAAGTTATTCAAGTGTATTAGAACCACTTAAATAATTAATATCAGTCATCAATCTCTTTTAGCGTAAAATGGTAGTTTTTTCCATCTCAAGCTTCTTAATGATGATTCATAAAGTTGAGGGCCTTAATTTATTAAAAAAATTAATAAATTTGGAGTAAATATAACTTATTAACATATCCTAAGGCTATTATACCCCATGGATCTTCTCCTTTATCTTTTGATGTGATGAATGTGATCTTGACTATGCAAACCTGTTTGTGAAGGTCGAGCTTGGTTTTTTGGGTATAAAAGACTTCAAATTGTTTGTCCTTGATAAGAAATGATTATATGAGTTATGATACATCTCCCATGAGGTATGAATATGGTTTTCATTACATTTTAACCTAAAAACATCTTATAACCTACATTAGCCTATGCCAATGGTTTTTAGGCAGTTAGATTGTCTTAACCTTAATGGCCTCATGCTTTATTCTTATTTACAAAAGATATAATCACTATATAAACTTATTAAATGTTAATAAAACCCTTAAAGAGCCTTAAAACTTCAATTTCAAAGCAAAACCTCCATGTTCTCTACCTATTTCTATATGCAGATGTATAAATGTGCATTTTAGGCTCTAAACTCATTGCAAGCTTGTCCTTTTGGATTGATTACCTTGACATTGATGAGTTAAACTAATCTTGGGGAGAAATATGGAATTTTTCATACTTTATTTAAGACTTCACCTATGGATTAAAACATAATATTGTCAAGAATTCTTTAATTCTACCTACAGACTTGACACAATTTGCTTGTATGCATGAATACATTATTTATTCTATCACTTTGACCATTATTGAAAGCATTTTAAGGAATAATTTGAGGTATATTTATAAAAATTAAAATATAAATTACTTATTTTATACCTCACCTTTGGTTTCAACTCTTTTATTCCTCTCTTCATACTTGAAACCTTGTCAAATAGCCTTAACTCAATGTCTTCCAACCTACCACTCACAATTTCTTAGCCATGATGATTGTAGAGAATTTATAAAATTTTATGATGCTTCCATGAATTTTTTTATATTAATAATAATAATAATAATAATAATAATAATAATAATAATAAACCATTATATTTTATTTGTTTATTAAAAATTGATCTCAAAGGCAATATTGCTCTCTTTAGGCCTCTACAATCGTAATACTTGTTTAATAAATCTTTGCTCAATTCAATTGCCAGGAAACTTGAGCCAACTATCTAAATAGTTTAACATGTTGACATAAAAACATTCTATCTTCATATGTAACTTAATGCATAAAAATCTAAGAAGCATAGTCAATATTCTTATTTCTAGGCCTCTTTTGGTGAGATCATATAGGTAACATGCACACAATCAACTATAGGTGGAAACACAATATAAATTTGAGTACAAATAATATATGTAAAAATTTAATGGACCCTTATATAAAATTACATGAATTTTCAAAGTATTTTAAAATTTAGTGTTCCATTTACAAGCCTTAAAATAGTTTTTAGGGTTTATAGGTAGTTTGTCGATCCTAACCCTAATTGCCTTCTTCTAATGTTCTCTCTTCATTTTGAGGAATATAATCAGCTTATAAAATTTCATAAATATTATTAACACCTTGAATTAAACTTCCAACCTCAAACTTAATCTAAAACTTTAATCTTCTTGATTGATATTTTGAAGTACAGGTCTGTGGGTTCTGTTTCAAGCTCAATCTCTACTAAAACCATATTCTTAGAGTGATGATCTTGATCACAGCTATGTACAAATGGTTTTGAATATAAATAAGACTCTAATTGTATTTTTTAGAGGCATATTACCACATTAAAAAAAATACAAAATTTCCACAACCTTCATCATATACCTATAGATTTGAGACAATTTAGCTAACCATGCATGTTTGCATGGGTTCATGCCAACTCTAACCTTGTTAGTGCCATGGAAAAGTTTGAGAGAGTTTGATATTTTGGATTACCATATCAATAAATAATTTCAATAACCATTCATACTTAATAATACCTCACACACTTAATAAACTTATTTTCTACCATAAACCTCATCAAAACATAATATTTATTGTCATTATATGACTAATTGTTGGATTGTGAAGCCTAATGTTATTAGAATGCCTAGTTACCAATAGGGGGTGTGGGGGGTGGGAACCCCATATTATGATCACCATGGGGGTGAAAAAATCATTGTAAAATATTCTAATTTAATAATAAATTTGCACTATTTTCTATTAGGTTGTAGATCTAATGGTAAAAATTATGTTTGTGCATTTTTACTCTAATATATAACCCTCATTTGATATGAGGGAATTGAAATCATGACAACACACTATGTGTGATTTAAGAGGAGATTACAGTGTATGTATTGTAGGTTTTATCCCTTTATTTATTAGATTGAATAAGAGAACTAGTTGTTTTTATGTGGACGTAGCCCATATTAGGTGAACCACATTAAATTTGTGTCATTCTTGTATTGTGTTTTTTGCATTTTATTTGTCTTTATTAATTAATATTGTTTTGAATTATATATTAATAACATTAATACATGAGTTTTATGCTTTGAATTTGGTGTTGGATGGATTTTCATACCTTTCAAGATATATTCCAATCTTTTATCTGCATTAACGAGCTCAAAAATGAAGCCAAATTTCATAAACCTGAGATGCTAAGGTTTTGAAGGGGTTCTCAAGAATTTATCATATTATCAATTATTCATAAATCATTGTCACTCAATTTTAAAATGTTTACCACATTTTAGAAGGACATATGGCTACCTTATATCCCCTATTATTATTAGTCCTTAGACTCTCTCTTCTCCATGCACCATTCATCATAAATTGATCTTTATTGATAGTACAAGTAACTCAATGGATAATTTGAATGAGTTTTTATTTTATTTGGAGTTTTGAACTCTTCTTATTCATGGTTTAGATCTGAGTAAGCTAGAAAAGGCTTTGTAAAATCTTATATCACCCTAATTCAATGTTATCTTGGCTAAAGCTTCCTAAACCAACATGAAAACCAATATGATCTCCTTATAACCTAAATTATATTTATGTGAAACTTGATCACTTGACTCATCTCCTATTGTTTCTATATACTAGACATTCCTAGATTCATTTTTAGATCATACTATGAGATTGTAATGCACAAACTCTCTTTGCCTACTTTGAAACCTACCATTGTGCTACTTTTCAAGTTGAAGATAAAGAACAAAGAGGTTTAAAAATGAATAAAAATTAGAAAATTATTTTTAACACATCTTGCATGATTTTATATACATTATGGAGTATGAAATAATCTTAAATGTGGTGCCACATGGCCCAATAAAACTCCTTTACATAGTGTTAGGCCTTCATAGTTAATTTTCTTCAAGGGGTTAGATTATAATATTGTAAAAAGAAACATATCAAATAAAAGAGACATTAATTTATCAAACAATACCTTAAACTCCCCAAAATATTAAAAAGGTAATGTTGATTATATCACTAGCATGGATCTTATGTCCACTTATCCATCTTG
Source organism: Torreya grandis (assembly GCA_037957365.1). Taxonomy (NCBI): domain Eukaryota; kingdom Viridiplantae; phylum Streptophyta; class Pinopsida; order Cupressales; family Taxaceae; genus Torreya; species Torreya grandis. Next base: position 360,052 of record JARHVA010005337.1, read on the forward strand.
TAGCATCCTAATTTCTTAAGAGATTACCACCTCATTAATTTCACCATGTATCAAACATTCCTTAAATTTTGTAAAACAACCTTGAAATTTGTTAATTTATCTTAACATATGCTAAAATAAAATGTAATTCGCTTATAGAAGATCATGTTATAAAACTAATTTAGACAAGACACACATGTAGACTTCAACATCCTGATAGGACCTTGTGTTGACCATTTTGGTCACCATGAAGGAGAAACATCCATTTTCAGTTTAGGGTTCAATAGTCATGCAAGTTTTCAAGGTTTAGTCAAAGCTTGGTAAAAAAGAGGGCTAAAGATAGAAGCTCCATACTTTAAATAATTTATGAATTCTCAGCTTCTAAAGTATTCATGGCCAATACAATGTGCTCCAAGAGAATGTAGGATTTAAATAACAAAAAGACATAACCATTTAAGGATTTTTTCCTGGTGATGGATTTATGAGGAAATTATCTCAAATTTGATGGGCCCCTAGTGACAACTTGACATCTTCATATTTTTTTAGTTGTAGTAGGGATCTAGTCTAATTGAACGATGCCACATGACAATCATTCACATCCCTTTCAAGATTATGAGCCTTTTCAAAATAACATTCAAGAATTAATCAATTTAAATGATTTTTTTTAGTAATCTCCACATTAGATATGTATTAGGAAAGCATGAAATCAGGATGCTTCCATATGTCACAATCTTGACAATTTGGAATCCCAGAACCATCCATACATTTTAAAACCCTGTGATCTAGTTGGTTAAAGAGATGATGCCATGTGGTGTAATCCCACTTCCCTAATCTCCTAGATAATTTTGTACATCCTGAATATTATGTCAGAGCCCTAAGTTAGTGGGTGAGTAGGATGACACCACATGACAAAATGCCACTGCTCTACAGCCTTGGGGTAGTCCATGTAAGCCTAATAGTGTGTAGGAGCATCAATTGAGTAGGATGACACCACATGGTGAAATCTTGATTCACTAAAAAAAGAATATTTAACATTGCATTTGAAGCCTCAATCTAGTAGAAGAAATGTGAGGAGAAGCCATGTGGTAGGGAGTCATCTTTCAAAATTGATCAAATTGACTAAGTGTTAAAGGAAACCTAAAGAGTAGTTTGGTATTTCAAATATTTTTATCATTATTAGCCTTTTTAAAATCTTCCCAAGGTTGTCAGAGCTTTCTCAAGCCTGATATAATCAAATAATGACATGCAAAAGCTTCTTAGAGAGTTTCAATGCAAAAAAGGGTTTATAATTATATTTTGGTGAGTTCTTAGTGTTAGTCTCATTGAGTCAATCTCTGAAGGTGTTGGAATTATCACAATTATGAGAGCATGTGAACTAATCAGTAAGTACCATTTGGACCTATCAATCCCTAGCCTTACTTTTTAGGGCATAAAAGTGTCAAATCTTTTAACAACAATAACTAACCAAAGAGTGACACATGGAAAGAATAATCTCAATAACCCATCAAATTTTCCTCATCTATTAGGAGTGAAACCTTGTCAGATTCTTAGGGAGTTAGTAGCCTCAGCTCCTAGATCCAATTTGATATTAACACATGGGTATCCATCAACCTATTCTCCCCAAAAGGACATATACAAATTGATACTATAATCACTCAACCAATGAAATTCCCCTAGGATATGACTTATTGATACACCCCAGGGAACCCAATTGCTAATTATAGGAGCCACATGGAGGTGGAAGGCCCTGAGTGTATAATGACAGTATTAGTAAGTGAATAGGAGAACACCAACTAGCACTTGATATATCCTATATGAGAGACTCTGGGAAAATGGTAAAAAATTAATAATATACCACATGGACTTAGCAAAGCCTAGGGCTTTATATCCCAATAGAAAGAATATATCTAGTGAACCTAGAGTAAGCCCGAGTTTGAAAAATGCTAAGTATATGGGTCCTAAGTAGAGAATATACTCATAGAATTAAAAAATTCATAAAAAGAGCTTGATGTTGACATGTATATAAAATATACCATTGAAGAGCTTGTTGGTATCCAAATTTTTAATGATTGAGATAAATTTCATGTCCCATTTCATCCATTCAGATTCAAACGCATGAGTAGGATGTATAAATACATTGACTCACAATATCAATCTTGGAGTAGGTCAGCATGAAAATAATTGTAAAACTCAACTATAATTATAAAAATGGTAAGAGGGTGAAATAATCTAGCCACATTCATCATAGAAGTGATTGGAAATGGAGAGCACACAAAAGATATGATGTAGGCTTAGAAGGATGTGGCACATAATTAAGGAGGTGTGGCTCTAGCAATCCCAAGGAGATCCCCACTACCTCAATCCCCTACCCTAATCATCATCAAATCTATAAATGCCTTTATAGTGCGGAGTATGAAAACAAGGACCCAAACATTGCATATTTTTCCTATAAAAATAAGTAGAATTATCATGGAAAATAAACCCTTTTTATAGAACAAAATGTTGTAGAAATTAACTGATCCTCAGTCCCTATACTTTTATTTTATGCTTTTAAATGAATAATAGAACTATTTTTATGTTCTCAATGGCTTGCATTCTATGTTTATATTATGATATTTTTAGTCACTCTTTTTGGTGAAGTGATATTTTCATTTTATCATGTCTAATTCTAATTCATGTATATGTAAGTGAATTCTCTTTTATAGGTCATAGTCTATGTATCTCATGGTATATGCATTGTCATTTATGGTAATGAATGTTTCTCCTTCTAATGCGACCATAAATCCTATTACCTCTCTCTTAAATAATGATGCTAAGAAATTCATGGTTGATTTATGTTTGTATTTAATTCTTTTATATTCATTATGTATGATTGATTGAGTAGGGAATGCCATAGTATTGTGATATATCACCCACCCCTTTTGCTTTCAATTTATTTATTTTTACACAGTATGTATCTATTTTAATTTCATGATGTACTAGTTTAGTGTTATCTCAAGTGATCCATTAGGGGAAGTTGGCCCTCTCCATAGGTTTACTCCAACCATAGGTGGCTCATAGCCTTGGGTTGTTCCCATTATGTTGATTGGGTGAGAAAACATGAAACACATCTTCATAGGGTGAAATTCAAATGTGACAATAGTTTATAGCATGCCTAGTGGGACCTATGATAAATTACACTAAGTTATAAAGTTTTAGATGATAATTTAGTGTTACTCTTATAAAACTTAAGTGTTGAGTACATCAAATAATCACTTGAAAAATCTAAACATGTCTGATATCTAGTAGACCAGTCTTTAAGTATTTCATGTCAAGAGAAACAAGGGCTTCTTAAAAGGTAATTTATAGTTTTCTAAATTTTTACACACTCCAAAATAAGGGTAACTAAATAATCTTTGTCTCATGTAATAAGATATAGAGATCTTAGACACCCTTCCTCAAGAGATTAGTTTACACCTCTTTGTAGTAGATTTTCGTACTAGTAGCATGATTCCTTATAGTCCCTTACATGGTTTTCCATAGTAATTAGGAATTTTTTATTTTCAATAGATTAATCCCACTAAACCTTGCTCAATATTATGATATACCTATTGCATCCCTCAAAATTATTCCTTATTTAACTAGAGGAAGTACTAGCACACATGTAGAACACATTAAATATATTGCTAATATATATTCAATGTATCATGTTACTAGGAAGAGAAATGTTATTAGGATTCTAGCTTCCTCATCTAAAGGAAAATCTATACAATGGTATAGAATATTGCTAACCAAATCAGTCAACTCATGGGATGAGCTAATTGAAGCTCTATGTAAGCTATTTGAAGACAAGTCAAATCATTTACCCCTAGTTATATAGCTGACCACTATTAAGAGGGAAGTAGATGAGTACATGACATATTTTAATCTTAGACTTTATAGAACATGGGATAGGGTTCCACTATTTGTAAGGGCTACACCTAATATCTTTTTATCTATTATTTTATATCTTTGAATAGTGATATCTCTCTGATGGTCTATTCAATGGGTGATAGGACATTACTAAATGCTTATGAGGTAGCCATTATGGGTAATAATAGTCTTAAACATGCTATAAATATTGTATCAAGGCATCCAATTCCCATTTTTTACATAGATACAACCCATTTTTATACCTTAAACACCCACATTAGTGCATATTCTAGTGCTAAATAACCAACCACCAAGCCAAGATAAAGCTAACCCTAGCCCATACAATGATCTACAAGAGGTTAAGATCCTTATTCAAACTTTTTGGAATAGCTTGGTTACTATTAAAAGGTAGTTGTCTCATAATAATAGACCCTATAAAATGCCTCATCATCCTTATCAAAATAATAGGCCTCCATATTATGGACCTTATTAGGCAAATAGGCTGCCATATAAGACAAATCATCTAGGCCAAAGCCAAATTACTCTTATAAAGCCTTATCAAGATTTCAATCCTAGTACCACTAGTACATCTAAAGCCTTGACACCTATCCAAAACAACTTATTACATGACTATGAATGGTGTTTTCCATATAATCTTCCCATAGCCAAACCACTTGTCCCAATGGTGTCCTCAACCAAACATTGATGGTGTAAACCCTAGAACCACAATTAGAGAGACAAGATGAGGCATCACCATAATAATATGTTAATTAAGATCTATTATAGAGTGATGATACACTTATAAACTAAAAAGGGGATGAATATTGTGGAGGAAATTAGTTTCAAGGTTAGAACGAGGCTTCTTCTCTAGGTGTGGTAACCAATATTAGGTGTAAGAAATTTCTTGTAGAAATTGAACCAATAGCTAGTAAGGATATTGAATCATATTATACATTGTTTCAATAGGTTTCCAATCCTACTTTAGTAACAAAGGTATAATAAATCTAGAATAACCAAACTTCAAAAAGTCAAGAACAACCTAAAAGCCATTTTTAATCAATAAAATTAGAAGAAAGTATTATTGCTAACAAGGTACAAAAAAAGTTTGGTACTTCCCCATTAAATATTATTGAGAATATGAAGAACCAAATGTGAATATACCCATGTGGGAGTTATTGTCCATCAATGGACAAAAGGACCTATTGTAAGTAGCTTTGTCTAAACTTAGTCTATCAAAAGGGTCATCACAGGAATGACCAAAAGTAGTACTCACAAATACCCCTCAACCAAATGAAGGTCAGTCAAATAAAGGTGTAAAACCTCTACCACTATATGTTTATTTGATCATTGTTAGTCAATTATCACATAATTACATGATAAATTTAGGGGCAAGTAGCTCAATGATGCCAAAATAGACAGTAGATAAATTAGGTTTGGAATATGATGCACTCTCTAAAGGAGTAGTTTAGCTAGATGGAATGGACATTAAGACTCTTGGAATCATAAAGGGTTTAGACCTCACTTTACATGTCTTCCTAAATTTTCCATTATCTAATGTTTTTTCATAATTTATCTCCCTCTATAATTTTCTTTATGAATTTTTATGGAATTTACTGACAAGATTGGAGGATGCTTATTATCATATTGATCTTATATGATCCTTAGAACTAGATATGACACTAAATTCACCATTAGGTTTGAGTTAATTTCTAGGAACCATATTGAACCATATATGTCAAATGCCATAAATGTTAATTATATAATCTTCAACCAAGAAGATCATCCTAATGAGAAAGATCCAAGTACACCCCTTGAAGACACACTTGATTTGATTCTTGATGAATGGAGGGATAACCATCATGAATTTGATCCTTATAGAATAATTGAATAGGTTGGTTTGGGTAATTATTGATTGCTTGATGAAGGTTATTTCATTATAAATATTTTAAATACTGATTAACATGATGATGAAGTATGGTAGATGCATTTTCATGAATATGGATCTATACATGTAGTAGATGTGGGTGTCATGTTGGTGTCTCCATTTAAGGAGAATTATTTTTATTCTATAATATATCAATTCAATTGTAATAACAAATTACCTAATTATAAATATCTCATCTATGGTCTTGAATGGGTCAGGAAGAAAGGAATTAAATATATGCAAGTCTTTAGATATAGTAATCTAGCGGTGAACCAAGTAAGAGGGCAAAACATGACCAAATATTCGTTACTGAATTCCTATAAAAAAGAGTTTGGGATGTCATAAAAGACCTTGAATAATTCAACATCTAGTCCATCCCAAGAGAAATAGATAAACAAGCTAATAGAGTAGATTATATTGGTACTCAATTTGACATTCCAAATGATATCAAAAGAGAAGGCACAATAACATATTAATGTTGTTGTAAGGCATTTTAAACTTGATAATGAAACTAATTGCTAGGTGATTGATAATGATTAGTATATTATTATTTTATTTCAAGAAGAAGCTAAGTTTTCTATAAAGAATTAGAATAAATTATAGCAACAGTATAAGGAATAGGTCATTCATTTGAAGATGAACAAACTTCAAAAGGGTATGATCACACTTAAAAGTATTTTTAGTGTTGATTATTAATTTAGGGGAGAGAAAGTGAGCATGAAGATCAAACAAGAACACAATGGAATAGTTATCGTATTCAAGGATAATCTTCTCCACTTTGGTAAGGTATGTAATGAAGAGGAAAAACATGCATTTATTAAACTCTACCAAGAGTTTAAGGACATATTTGTAAGGGAGTATAGTGATCTAAAAGGTTTTGACCCTAGTTTATACCAACACACTATAGAGTTAGGTTCTGATGTCAAGCAAGTTAGGTAGAAATAGAGGCCCTAAACCCCAAGATATATCCCTTAATTAGGAAATAATTAACCAAGTGATAGAGGCTAATATCATATTTCTAATTAAGCATTTATCTTATGTAAAAAACTTGATCCCTATTAAAATAAGAATGAAAATATAAGCGTGTGTGTTGATTTAAAATACCTAAACCTAGCCGAATTGAAGGATCACTACCGATTGCTTTCCATGGAATAGATCTTGTAAATGGTGGTAGGTGTGGAACATTTTTATATCTTGAATGCTTATTCAAGATATAGTTAAATTCTTGTAAGGAGTAGGATTAGTTCAAGAGAACCTTCAATACTAAATGGGGAACATATTCCTACATAAAAATTCACTTTGGTTTATCCAAGGTAGTGGAGATGTTTCAAAGAGCCATGGATATGGCATTTTAAGGACTAGTCAATGATATTATACCTATCTATATTGATGATATTAAAGTATTTTCTAAGCATGTCAATTCTCATATATCTCATCTTAGATATGTATTTGAAAGGTGTATGTAGTTTGGGGTCTCACTTAACCCCAAGAAGTGCAATTTTTAGTCCATGAAGGCAAGATTTTAGGCTATGTTGTCTCTAAAAAAGGGCTTGCAATTGATCTTGAAAGGGTAAGTGCCATTATAGCATTATCCTTGACTAATCATAAGAAGGGGATGAAAATATTATTAATAAGGATCAATTTTGCTAGGAGGTTTATGTATATAAATGGAAATGCAATTGATCTATTAATAAATCCTATCTAAGAGAAGATAAATCCTACTTTCACTTGTGATTATTGATACATTATATATTTAGGGTCATGACCAAGATGGATCTACTAGACCTAACCAAGGGATCTCTTACCACAATAACGTCACTAGAGAGGGTTCCAAAGTGGATAGTCAATCAACACCATGTAATAACCCTAGATATGTCCTACATTTTCATATTCAAAAATTATATGCAAAGAAAATTATACCTAATTTAGTTCTCACCAAATTTTGTGAAATAAAGTGGGAGTAATAAACATAAAAATTAGATATGCATATAAGATCTATACTCACATCAATGTATAAGAAATCATAATACATGGTAGATAAGTAAAAATTCAAATCTATCTAATATTACAAAGGAGGAACAAATATATGATTACTTACCTTTTAAGACAAACCCACTGAGCCTCAATCTGTCCTTTGGCCAAGGTACTTTGCAAGAGGTTGTTGTGTATGTTTAAGAAACTAAGGGTGGACAATGGAGTATGGTTCAGCCAAAGACATCCTAGTGGATCCTATGTTTTTATAATATAAGATTTGTATCTCTAAATAGAGTATTAAAACCCTAACCTATGTTACTCAAGTTGAATGGTGGATAAGTAGATGCACAATATAATATTCTTCTTATTCTCTTCCCTCTTAATGATGGAAATGAATGCGTATATATAGATAAATTTAACCCTTTTTTTGATAGTTCAGCTGACAGGGTTAGACTAATTGACTCTATATTATTAATGGATAAAACTCAATTAGATCCCAATCTAGGTCAGACAGATACAACCTATAACTATAACATGCTTTTAATAGTTAGGATATAGGGTTAACCCAAGCTGATAGTGTAATGTAAACTTTCAAAAAAGTGTTTCAGGCTTAGGTAGGTTCTAATGAAGATAGTGAAAATCTTAGAAGACTATGAAATATAGGAGGCAATGCTTAAGGAAGTACATAGGAAAAGGTTGTGTAGATAGAAAGTGGTGGTATACAAAATAATAATCCTATGAACTACCAATGGTTTTCCCACCCCTTTCATAATCTACCCTTTAAGGCAAGCACTTAGAGAGATTGAGACTCGATGGGTTCTTGGAAGAGATAAAACATCAATAATATATAAATTTTGAAAATATTATTTATACATGTGCCCCACTAAAATCCCATCATGTGTCATGAAGGTGCAACATGGCATGGTGTTTTGGGAAAAGAACATAACAACACACAACACTAATGCTGAATAAATTTTAATAAGAAGAAAGTAATATAAATAAAAGGATAGAATTGAAAAACACATACCTTTGCTTACCTTAGTGTTTTAGATAAGAGATGAAGTGAAATAAATGTGAAGGTGTCTAAGTTAAAGAACATTAGGTGAACTCGTAGAAATTTAGTGAAAAAGAGTGAAAAATCATTTTTTTCTAAAAAGCACATGTACTATGTGAAATGATTCTCTACAATGTTAGGATTCCAAAACATCTTAAAATTTAGAAAATTAGATAATAGAAACAAAGATATGTGTAAAATATAGATTCTAGAGGTAAATATTTGATAGGTAAATAATTTCTAATAGTAAATATAAATAGGGTGAAAATCAATTCATTTGTTATTTTACTAGTTTTTAAAAATATTGCTCTGAGAGGCCCATTTTGATACTAGAGAGAAATCATGGTGTGGAGACAATCGTTGAGATAGGGAGGATGCTTGGTGGTTATAGGGAGTACAAAATAGGTAAGAAAACATGAATTTAAATTTTTTTGAGTAATTTATTTAAAATTGAATTAAATATAGAAAATTGGCTGGTAGGAAAATTCTAGGCCTAGGAAATTTTTAGTTAGACTAGGGGCATAATGGGGTATTTGGTAGGAAAAAGGTAGACCAATAAATTCTTAAGGAATTTATGGTAAATGGTCAAAAAATCATTGTAGTGAAATAATTGATTCGACTTGGTCAACTCAATTCATAATAGGATAGAGAAATAATAGGTTGATTACATTGTACTAGGTTGAAAAAGTATTTCTAAAGGTGGCCAACTGCATAGTAGTTAGCTAATGTAGTCTAAAATGAGAAGATGGTTGACTATATACCTTATGGATGATGTAGTTGGTGGTATGTGGCTGATATAGTTTGTTAAATGGGGTTGACTATGTACTAAATGGTTGATATTATATGTTAGAGCTAGGAAAGGGCCAATCTAGTATTAAATAAGTTTATATATTCTGAAAGAAAAAGGGCCAATTTAGTATCAAATGGATTTATTGTGTTTAACAAGATAAGAATAGGGCTGATTTAGTATCAAATGGGCTGATTATGTAAAAAAAATAAGGAAACATAATAAAATAAATCAAGCTAGATAATAAAGTAGTTATTTTTTCAATTTTTAAGAATGCATTTTAATTATTCACTACATGAAGATGTGATACAACCTATATTATTTGATATTTCTTAGATATGCTAAAGATATTGGCACTTGGTAGATCTAGTGTGGTTACCAAATCTATTAGATAATTTAGCTAACATGGATAAATATCAACTTGTTACCTTGGGTTTTGCCAGCATCATGGAGATGAGATAGATCCTTTTGAGTTTTGATCTTTTTATCATTATCCTAGTAGCATGGTAATGGTTAACTAAAAATTTATGATGGGAGGTATATGGGGACACCATTGAGGTGGTGATCACTCTGGAAGATGTCCATGCATTGTTTGGATTTACGATAGGTAGGACACCAATTATTACTAATACACTAGAGTCAGAGGATGAGAGACAAGCATTATCATATTGGAATACATGCTTAGATAGGATTCACCTTGGGTTGAGGGTAAGATTTTTTTATGTTTACATTTAGGCCATTCGAAATATATGAAATGTAGTGATATGAATTGTGACAACATGAGTATTGTGTCATAAGTTAGATGACAAGGTACCACTATATGCAATAGCCTTGTGCAAGTCCATATCAGATCAAGGAGCACTTTATGATTTTAGGGATGTCATCTAGTTCCAAATCATGCATGATATGTATGGGATGATATCCATAGGGAAGAAGATGATGGGACTAGTGATTTTACTTAGTTCATGGATATATATGAGTCTTCCCCATGTATCAGTGAGTTGGGTTGCCCTATGTAATTAATAATGAGTTGTATTGGGTCTTCAAATAGAGATAGAACCATGTAGTATGGGTCATTCCCCATGTGCCATCATTATAGACTATCACATGAGGGGAGATCATGTGGCATCCCTACACTCACATAATTTCCATATGGCCTAATTAGTCTACCATTGCAATATAGTTGGCATAGGTGTAGATCATGGGCTACTACACTTCATAGGTGGAGCTACATAAAATGGCATGTTTATCAAGATAGTTGGGGCTCACCAATCTAGTGTCTCTTCTAGTAGTAATAGCTTATTAGGCACATGATAGAGAGTTGAGAGGGAGAGGAGGCAAAGGGGTACCCATGGAGATACTATTGATTAGGCCTCATCATGCTATAATACCATGGGTGGGTCAATAATAATAGGAGGTAGTAGAGCTAAGAGGAGGAAATGTGATGGATATGGATGCAAGAGCACACTAGGAACTAGATCAGAGTTAATAGTGACCATCATGTCCTCATTGAAGATAGAGACACCATCAATGTGAAGAGACATAGATGCTATCTATTTTATAAAGGGACCTAACAAATTCTCTAAGACATAGTTGGTCCATAAAGGTAATTGTGAGGAGGGGATCATGGTGGGATTGAGTGGTGACTCCTAGGTTTACACTAGTAAAGAGGAAATTGATAATGGAGGTGCTAAAAATGTGAGAAGATGAGGAGATCATGATTAAAGACAAAAACACTAATGATAAATGCTTTTTTAAATTTGATTTAAGTTTTTGATATAAAAAACTAGTTGCATTCTGATTATGGTAGATATATGATTGTGTGTGTGTGTGTCCGTGCGTGCGTGTGTGATTTCATGTCTATCTAGTTTTACTTTTGTATATTCTATGATATATGGGATCAAATGGGGAGCCTTGGTTATGGCTATGAAATTTGACATTTTGGATGGGGTGTTGGAACCATATAAACCTATTACTCTAGATGATCCTAAATTTCCATTTCCCCAGCCCAAGTGGGTTGGTGTAGAGTAGTTTAGGAGGGAACAAGGTAGTTTTAGGCACATAGTGATGGGTTAGAATCACTGGTAGGGGTTGGATAGAGATTCACACATGGTGACCACCATCTATATATGATAGGTGTAGGCCTATGTGGTGAATCTATAGGGATAATTTACTAGATTGAAATCCTAGATACCTCTTTACAATGTACTATTTATATGGGATAGTCATAGGTATTGATGAATAGTGTGGTGAGGCCAGATGATAGACATGATGGAGCCCACACTTAGAGCTTAACCTATTGGATTTGTCCTTTACATGATATAAAACACATGAGATATATATGTATATATATTTTTATGTATATTGATGTTGATAGTTATACTAATATCATGAGTTGTACTTAGATTTGGATGTGGAGGCATGAATATATTTATTTTTTAGCACATGTATTTTCTTGTATATGCTATGGGAAGTATGTGATGTATGTTTTATTTATATCATTATGTGATACACATGCATGGTTAAAAATAAAAAGGAAAAATGATTTGGTAAAATATAAGTAATCAAAAACAAATGTAATACCCACTATATTATGATGGGCAATGTGTAATAAAAGATGACCAAATATAATAAATCCAAAGTGGTAAAAAGGAATAAATGTTTTTAAACCATGCAAATAGATGAACCAAATTAAAATAAATAAAAATCACACTATATCATGTTGGGACATATGAAAAAAAATTAATAAAATGTAAGTCTCATGAAAGACCAATGGTATATGTTGATATTTTTTGTCCCAAAAATACCAATAGATCTGATATCCTAAGGGAGACCTATTTATTTTTTAGGAAAAACTCTAAAGCCTCCAAAAAACACATCTTCCCTTTTTGCCTTGTATAATTTGAAACTTTAGATGTAATTTTCACTTGTGCAAATTGCTTTATAGGTTCTAAATCCCACAAAACACCCAATGCCTAAGATTGGCAGAATCCAAAACTTACCATGCACTTTACACATTTTCAAATGTGTAATATGAATGGAGGGATATATATCCTACCATGCACCCAATTGGTATAATCTAGAACTCAGCGTGTACTTTTCACATTTTCAAAATGTGCAAAGTGCTCGATGGGCTCCAGATCCTACTAAAACCTATAACCCCCCTTTTCATAAAACCTAGAACCCTCAATGCACATTGCATGTTGTGAAATGTAAAAATTTCATAATGGTCTCCACCTTACACCAAACCATCTAACTACAATATGTGAAACCTTGAGTTCAATTTTCACATTATAAACATGCAAAGTAGCCCAAGGGTTTTACCTTCTATCGAGTTAGTCATCCATTCATGTAGATAGTGGACCTGCTCTAATTAGGTCTAATCTCTACCACAAACCACCTTTAACTCACATTAATTATAGGTTTTTTTTCTATTTAACTAAGTGAGTTTATGTATTTCATTATCATTGTTTATTTTCTAAAATTATGATCTTGGAGGTCTAGCTACTCATGCCATTAGACCTTGAAGCCACATACATGAAAATACCAATACATGATTAAAATTTTTGAATCCACATAACCTAATTCATTTAAATGGTATTCCCATTCATCTCAACCCACTATATTTACATCCCCAACCCTAAGTGGTCCTACACACTTAATTGACTCATTCATTGCTTTGGCTTCTACCCTTCCACCAGTTCCTAAGTTCACAATCCATGTGTCTATTCCATCCTCCACTTCCCTAGAAAACATGATTGAATACATTTTCTCCACTCCTTCCACTTCCATGGGAAATTTTAGGTGCTTCTAGAAACTCTTAGTTCCATGGGAACTTTCAGGTGCTTCCAACACCTCCCAATTCTACCAAATATTTGAACTACTCTAAAAACCTACAGATCCCACCATCTTTCACAGTTGGTTTCTCATAAGTAATAACTTCAAGAAATAAATTTAAAATACAAGGTCAATAAGGTTATTTTAGTAATGATGGAACATAATGGAATCATTAGAGATAGAAGGAAAATCTTGAAGAAAAATATCAATAAATATGAAGGTGAGAACTATTCGATGTTCAAGCAGATTGTGTAGCCTCTGATATCTACTCTTATGATCTAGATCCAAAATGAATACAAGAGATTGAAAAAACATTTTATTCATATACTAATCAACTATAGTATAAAAATCATAAGAAATCTGAAGAATTTTTGGACATTGATTAATCTTTCTTCTTATTGAATGTTGTCAAATATTACATTGTCAAGTTGTAATTTTATTTAAAAGGTACAACTATATTTTTTATAACCCTTTTTAAGAAAGATAAAACCATATTTTATACTTTATATTTTTGATAATGTGAAATTTTAAAAAACACAAGTGAAAATTACATATTCCATTTTGATAAATATGAATTGTTGAAAAGTGCAAAATCATGAAGTACAAATTGCATGATTCATTTTGGCAAAAGTGATAAAGGCTTAAAAATTTGTAAAAGTCTCACTTGAGTTTTGAAATTAAGGGTTTTTTTCATAGAAAAGTAACTTGGAATTGTTTTCAAAGTTATATTTTATTTTGAAAGACCACTTCTATTTTTTGGCACCTCTTTTTGCGTGAGGAAGCTATTTTTAGCAACTACTAGATGAAGAAGCATTGGATGGAGATATAGTAGTTATATCCATGTTATACCAAACCATGCTTTGCCAAAGATCATTCCCAACTCATGCATGGAATTTTATATCCATTTCACAAGTCTAAGATGCTATAAATAGAGCAACTCGCCTCTTTTTGCATGAGGGGTTTCAGATTTGCATGAATTTTTTTGTTGGGCTTTCAAGTTTTGTAAACTACATCTCATTTATGAGATATTTTTTATAAAAATGCACAGACCCCTTGGTACAATCTATCTTTTTTTTTGCTATTTATATCTTCTACATTTTCAATATATTTACTACAAGTTGTAATCTTTGGTTAGAAATAAAGTTGAAGATTTACCTTTGTTATCTTGAGAGATCTCCTTGTGTGTGCAATTTGTTTCATTATTTTTGGAATATTTGTTTCTTTATTTCAGTCTTAATAAATTCATCTATGGTATTTTACCCTTTTGAAAATATTTGTCAGAATAAAGATATTTTTTCCTTTTGTGAAAAATAACTAAAATACTACCTCTAATTTTTCATTTGTATTGATTTTTGTTGAAACAAATTTAACATAATTTATGATCTATTATGTTCATAAAACAAGCATTAAAATCCACTATAAAATATTTGGTATAATCACCATACTTTTAGTTTTTTGAAAATTTCAATTCTTCAACCCTTTTCCCCATCAAAACCCTAGTTTAGGATCAAAAATCACTAAAGAGTGAGATTTTTAAAAAATTGGTATTTTATCAATTTGCATCAGGTTTAGTGAAAGGAATCCATCCTTCTCTGAAT
This sequence comes from Torreya grandis, assembly GCA_037957365.1. Classification (NCBI taxonomy): domain Eukaryota; kingdom Viridiplantae; phylum Streptophyta; class Pinopsida; order Cupressales; family Taxaceae; genus Torreya; species Torreya grandis. Next base: position 375,096 of record JARHVA010005337.1, read on the forward strand.
ATTAACCTCAATTTTCCAATGTCTCATAGCTTTGGAGGTTTCTCCGTTGTATCATTAGGCACTTGTACAATAAGCTACATAATCAAGATAGGTGCAATCCTATGTGATAATAGTTTTTGGTATGCCCAATAAGACATTACTACATTCTACACCTCATTGAAAAGTTTTGGTGTCACCTTTTAATGAAATCATCCTTTGGAGGAACATTTCTAAACACCAATGGAAAACCCACTATGAACATCAACTAGTATGAGTATCCCAAATACCTAATCATTTGGTATGTATCATCACCAATTTGATTAAAATTCATGTTCCTTCATTCTTTATCCTTCATATAATGTTATCAATGTTCATGTCTTCACCTCAAGTGGCCCTCAAGGTTCAATGTATCAACCTTATCAAAATTTACCTCTCCCTAGTCAACCTAAAATGAGCCTTAAGGAGATGATGCTTGATTTTGAGATAAAATTTAGAGAGGCTGATAGGGAAGAAGCTTAATCTAAGAAACAATATAATATTGAATAAAAATCTAATGTTTAAGAGTGAGAATTGAGGTTTCAAGAGGAATTCTTGGTTAGGCAAGACCAAGCCAAAAAATAAAATGATTATAAGTTGTTCTTGAGAATGGGAGTAACCAACCCTAGACCCAAATTTACCTCTCCTACTCTTATTCATGCTTAAACCCAAACCCCTAATCAACCTTGCCAAATATCACCCTTATTAGCTAAAGAACATGAATTCATCCCATCTTGGATCCTCTCTTATGCCAATGACCCTAACTATGTCATATCCTCTCTTGTGAAACTACCCTCTCCCATACCCATTCAAGAAAAGGAGGAGGTGTCCAAATATTACTTAATACATTTATGGAAATCAATCAAGGAGGGCACAAAGTAGAAAGGAGAAGTACTAGCTGAGGTGATCTATGAGCCAGTTTAAGGAGAAGATGTGTTAGCTCAACTTATTAAGCTTTCCCTACCAAAGTTTCAAGACTCTCCCTCCCTTCCCAAAAAACCACCTAAGAGAGCCTTGAAGGTTCCTAGTTGGAAGGATGTTCTCCTGAATGACAATCAAGGTGAACTTCTTCACCCTCTCACCATCTCCCTTTTAGACAAAGAGCCTAATTTACAAAGAATAAAGAAGAAACTTGCATTCAAAGTTGAGCATGAAGAGGAAAATACAAGTGTATATGATGAAGAGATCATGATAGGTAGTCAAATTCATTCAAAAATGGAAGAGTTGGGTTTTGATTATACTCCTTAGCATGTTTTTGATGAATTACAGCCTAAAAGTAGTACTGATGCCATCATATTTAAAGAGTTATGTATTCAATTTCCATGTAAGAGCAAAGGGGATTTTGATTTTTTCCAAGAGCTTCCATTTGGTGTGGATATAGATAAATATGACCAAGGTATATATATTGACATAGTTAATTAGTTATCTGAAGAAGAGAAGAAAATAAAGAACAAGGAGGATCAAGATAATGTATGGCGATAGCTGTACCATGAATTCATGGACTAGGTATAGGTTCTAAACCAGCTTATGCCTCTTCAAGAACATGAAGATGAACTTGAAAATAAAGTTAAAATGCTGATCAATATCAAGATGAATTTTCCATTGAAGTTAGTACTAATGTCTTCAAGAATGAAGAATAATGGTCAGATCAAGAGCCACAAGAACCTGACATTTTTGGCCTTAGGTGGATTGATGAACTACCATATGGCTCCTTTCAAATCAAATAAAATAAGGATGGTGTTGAATTTAGAATTGTCTTAGATGACCAAGAGGAAGTTGCCTTTTAGGATGACTTAGAGTTTTTCTACCTAAACCTAGACAATCAACCAAGCACTAATTCAAAGGAGCCATCACATGTGCTTAATTTAGAGCAAAAAATTGATCCATCAAATGAGGAGGCTACAAGAGCCCCTATAGTCTAATTTAGAGCAATCCTTTAATAAATAAACCAATATGTCTACATTAGAGACTTTTTTGTCCCATTTCATCCACTTGAGATCATGCCAAAATAATCAACAATCAAGAATCTTAGCTTACCTATCATGATCTCTTGAAAGCAAGGTATTTTCGAACCTGATCCATCAAAAGTGATTGATGCTAAATATTTTCCATTTAAACTAGGTGGAAATTAATTATAAATAGTGACCCTTGTTAAGTTGTATATAGTAGTTTCATTCTTTTAATAAGACTTTGTAGCCTTAACTACTTCTAATAAGTGTTTGATACATCTTTTATTTTTGGGAAGGCATTCTTAAATTTTGAATTATCATCAAGAACTTATAGTAGGTGTGTATTTTCATAATAGATTGATATGACTCCTATCCTAACTAGATTTTATAGAAGGCTAATAGATTATAAATGATTCGTAAGTAGTCATCTTGCAAAGGAAAAACCCTAAAGCCTCCAAAAAACCTAGCTTCCCTTTTTGCCTTGTAGAATCTAGAACTTTAGATGCAATTTGCACTTGTAAAAATTACTTCATGGTTTGTAAATCCCACAAAACACACAATGCCTAAGACTAGTAGAACCAAAAACTTACGATGCAATTTCCACATTTTCAAATGTGCAAAATGAATGGAGGGATATGAATCCTTCCATGTACCTAGTCGATGGAATCTAGAACTCAACATGGACTTTACACATTTTAAAATGTGCAAAGTGCATGATGGGTTCTAAATCTCACTAAAACCTATAACAACCTTTCCATAAAACATAGAACCCTCAATTCACATTACACATTATGAAATGTGAAAAGTGAAAAATGGTATTTTCCTTCCACCAAACCATCTAACCATGGGATGCAAAACCTTGAGTGAACTTTGCATGTTGTAAATGTGCAAAGTGTCCCATGGGTTTTGCCTTCCAAAGAACTAGTCATCCATTCTCATAGATAGTGGACCTACTCCAAGTAGGTCTAACCTCTACCACCAACCACATTTGACTCAAATTATTATTTTTTTTTCTATTTGAATAAGTGAGTTTAGGGATCTCATTATCATTATTTATTTGTTAAAATTATGATCTGAAAGATCTAAATACTCATGTCATTAGACCTTGAAGCCATGTACAAAAAATTACCAATCCATGATTACAAATTTTACATCCATGTAATCCAACTTCACTTACATGGTATTCCCCTTCATCTCAACCCACTATCTTTACATCCCCAACCCTGAGTGGTCCTACACACTTAATTGACACATTCAGTACTTCAGATTCCACCCTTCCACCAGTTTCTAAGTTCACAATCCTTGTGTCCATTCCATCCTCCACTCCCCCAATAGACATATTTTCTTCCATTATCTCCACTCCTTCTATTTTAATAATAATTTTTAGGATCTTCCATCACCTCTCAGTTTTTACATAAATTTGAACTACTCTAAATACCTATAGATCTGACCAGATTTCACAGTTGGTTTCTCACAAGCAGTAACTTCAAGAAATGAAGTTAAAATCTAAGGGAAATAAGGTTATTTTAGTAATGATGGAGCATTATGGAATCATTAGAGATAGAAGGAAAATATTGAAGGAATAGATCAATAAATATAAAGGAGAAAACTATTCAATGTCCAAGCAAATTGTGTAGCCTCCCATATCTACTCTTACGAGCTGGATCCAAAATGAATGCAAGAGATGATCAAATATTTTGATGCATATACTGAGAAACCTTAGGCTAAAAATTATAAGAATGTTGAAGAAGTTCTAGACATCAATTATATTTCATCTCTTTTGAATGTTTTCAAATATTACATTGTCATGTTGTAATTTCATTTAAAAGGTAGAGCTATATTTTTTATAACTCTTTTTAAGAAAGAGAAAAACATATTTTATACTTTATGTTTATGATAATTTGAAAGTTTCAAAAATAAAAATTGCAAATTGCACTTTCCAGTTTGATAAATATGAATTGTTGAAAAGTGCAAAATCATGAAGTGCAAATTGCATGATTCATTTTGGTAAAAGTGATAAAGACTTAAAAATTTGTATAAGTCTCACTTGAGTTTTGCAAGTTAGGTTTTTTTCCATGTAAAAGTAGCTTGGAATTAATTTCAAATTTATATTTTATTTTAAAAGATCAGTTATATTTTGGGTACCTCTTTTTTCATGAGGAAGCTATTTTTAGCCACTACCAGATGAAGAAACATTGCATGGAAATCCAATAGTTCCAACCATGCCATACCACACCATGCTATGACAAAGATCATGCCCAGCTCATGCATGCCATTTTCCAGCCATTCCACAAGTCTCAAATGCCAAAAATAGAGCAACTCACCTCTTTTTGCATGTATGAGGGGTTTCAAATTTGCATGGTTTCCTTTACTGGGCATTCAAGTTTTGTTAATTACATCTCATATATGAGAGATTTTGTATAAAATTGGTCAGAACCCATGGACCAATATCTATTTTTGATTCTATTTATATTTTATGCATTTTTAATATATTTACTACAAGATATAACCTTTGGATAGAAATCAAGTTGAAGATTTGCCTTTCTTGTCTTGAGAGATATATGTGTGTATGCAAGCTATTTGATTATTTGTGGAATATTTGTATTTTAGTTTCAGTCTCAATAAATTAATCTATGGTATTTTACCCTCTTGAAAATATTGGTTGGAATAAAGATCTTTTTCCCTTTTGTGAAAACTAGATAAAATACTACCTCTAATTTGTCATTTGTATAAGTTTGTGCTGAAACAAATTCAACATAATTTCTTCTCTATTGTGGTCATAAAGAAATAATATAAATCCACTATAAAATATATGGTGTAATCACCATATTTTATTTTTCTTGAAATTTCAATTCTTCAACCCTTTTCCCCATAAAAACACTAGTTTAGGATCAAAAAGCATTAAAGAGAGAGATTTGCACAAAATTGATATTTTATCAATTTACATCATATTTAGTGAAAGGAATCCAACCTTCCTTGGAGATTAACCTCAATTCACCAATTTCCCATGGATTTGGAGGTTTTTCCATTATATCATTGAGCACTTGCACAACAAGCTATAGAATCAAGACAGGTGGAATCCTATGTGATAACAATATAAAAACAAAATAATTAAGTCAATAAATCATACTAAATCACATTGGGAAGTATAAAAGAAACACAAAAATATAAATGAAATTAAATTTATCACACTAATTTAAGATGGGAAGTATAATTTTTTCAATAAAATGGCTGTAAACATACATACAATTAGAAAATAATAAGATAAAAGTGAATGACTAATGAAGTAAGCATAAAACATATTAAATCAATATGGGATTCATGTTAATGGAATGTAACTCATAATTGAACAATACTTATCTCAAATTTGACACATGTAATTTCATTATGACTTGGTTGTAGTAGGAATTGGGAATTGAAATATTTTATGAGGAGGGCATGGTCCTAGGCATGGTCTTACATTGAAACTCATAAAGGGAACACTAATGAGGTGGAAATAATAGTGGGAATGATTTTAAAGGATGTTTGTAATGTGGTCATTTGTAAGGAGGGCATGGTCATATCCATGGTATTATACTTTTGAAGGGGAAATATTAGGAATTAGATAATGAAAGAGGGAATGTAAAAATAATGACATAGGCATCTATGAAGAGAGCTTAGGAAACATGAGGCAAACTAGGTACATAAGATAGACACTAAGAGTCTAGTGACCATCAAAATACGAAGTGTACCTACTCATAAAAAGCACAAAGTTGTATAGGAAAATAGGTGACATACTAAGATCAACTCATGTAGGTTATATGAACTAGAAAATTAAAATGCACTTACCTTCCCACAACGTGCTCTATATTCATGAGGACCTCTTATAGAGGCTTTGGTTTATTGCAAATATTAAGTACTTGTATGAGAAAGTAGGTATCACTAAAATATATTTTTTATTCTCCTCTCCCAATCTACTGACCTACTGCACTCCAATGGACCTCGTCTATATCATGAGGCCAACTACATATTTTGAACTTTGATTAGAAAAAGGATATTTGTTATGAATCATGTCTTTTAATTTGATTTGACTTTTGAGATTTGTATGTTTCTTTTTATATCATTTACTTTTCTATCTTTTCATTTTGATTAATTGATTTGCATTTTAAATTTTATGGCTTTTATTATTCCTTTTCCATATGGATTTGGAATAACCAACATGAGTGATAAAAGTGATATACACAAATGAAATTTAAACGTTGGTTAAAGGAATCTAAGTATCCAAAGATATGACTGATTAAAGACTTAGTCTTACCTATGAACTAGTATGTAATCTCAATTTTCAACCTTATGTATGATTGGTATGTGAAAGGAGAGAAATTAATCAAGGGATATCCAAAGTAGATCAGAAAAATAGGATTATAAAAGATGTCTTGTTTGCTATTTGATCACATGGTAAAGAAATATTACTAAAGGGAACAATGTTAGTATAACCAAGTTGTAATAATAATTATCTGAGTTATTGAGATAATGCAACAAACAATCATTAGAAAATAAAAATATATCCATGAAAGAAATGAACTCATAAATATAATCATGCCATTATGGAAAGAAATAAAAGAGTTCATATGAAAAGATGAAAGTAAATGAGAGTATATATAACACATAATGCATAAAATAAATATCCATGTGAATTTGATAGGTCAAACCATACTTGAAATAGATTCAAATGATATAAGATATAAAAAATTAGATTACAAGTCCAATCCATAATTATAATGAAGAAAAAAGTGAAGGAACACCACGTTGTATTCATAAATACTAATAAATTTATCCACAAATGGTATCTATGACATTTGAAACATCTCTATGAAGATAGATCCTAATCACAATCATAGTATCATCTGTCCTCATGGAAATATATATCTAAACACCTCTCTTGGAATCTCCTCAATAAAAAATATAGGTGTAGCTGAAGGATCATTTTCATGAGGGCTCTTGTACATAGAATAATCAAGGAGGGGAGCAAATGTCAGAATAGGAATGGTATCTGATAGACAAGAAGGTAGCATTACCATTTGAAAAGGCTCCATAGGTGAGGAAGGAACCATAGGTGGGGAAGAAGCCACAAGCGAATAAGGAGGAGCCTTCTTACATGGGCAACATGTGAAAGGATGAATAATGGGTGAAAGAATTATTGGAAGGTAATGATGAAGGTGCTACTAGAGAATGTGAAAATGATCAGTATGATTGGTCTCATACTGGTGAAAAAGATAATATACCTCCCCATTTTTAGGTATGTACCCAGGTAATAAATTGGGAGGAGGTATAACCTTGTCTTTAGGCTAATGAAGGGAGGGATGTATTGTGTCAATATATTTTTAAACATTTCAAAAATGGGTGAAAGAATGATTATCTTTCCCATGAAATTAATAGATATGCTTGTTAGTATAACTTGGGGCTCTACAAATAAAATAGGTAGAAAGGGAAGCCAGGTAAGGATGATATAACTAGTTTTTTCTATTCCAATGACTAAATTTTTTGGGAATATCATAATAAGGTTGATCAGCCCATTGGTTGGGCATGGGATCAAACTATGGAAAAATAAGAATGCCATCACCAATGAAAGGTAGGGCTGGTGTAGAGACTAGGATAGGCTTATCTGAAGGTAAAAAGGATCAGACATAGGATGAGGATCAATTGAAAGTAGAGTCAAAATAGGAAATAGACTAGGCTCAATTGAGGGTAAGGTAAGCCACAAAAGGGCTTAAGAATAGTAGCTAAAATCTTTAGGTGAAGCAAGCTAGAAGGATCTTAGTATTTATAAAAATGGTAAGGACCTATCATGACATGATCCATGAGCATGTTGTTAAGAGTCTCTACTAAATATGGAGGTGTACTAGGTGATCACTCCATATCTACCCTATAGAAATTAAGATTAAATACTATAATTACGCATTATGAAATAAGTAATACAATAAGATAAATTGAAAGACTGAAATAAAGAAGTATAATATCAAAGAATGCTAGCATCTCTAGCCTAGATAAGTCCTCTTAAAAATGGATCATCTAAATCATAACCATCATCATAATTAGGTATATGTATGTCAATGGTACAATTAGGTATGATGTTAGTGCCAAAAATTCAAAGATGAATAAAATGTCTAGTCTTGGTTAATACCATAGGTATATCATTGATAAGAGGCTAAAATGAGCAAGGCTTCAAAGAAGGTGTAAGATGGGAATTGAGATGAGGGTAAAGATCATAATTTTTTATTTTGAGGCTAATCTAATCTAGCTCATCATCATTAGAATCTAGGATGTTAGGTGTTATGTTCTCGATGAGTTTGTGGTGACCATTATAACCTCACATAGAATTGATATGATAACTAAAATGTTAAGATTCCATAAATGGAAGAGTAGGAAAGGGTTCAAGGGTAGGAATTTTAAACACCCAATGTTCTTGTAATTTTTCAAAATTCCAAGGGTTTATGTCTACTTGAATATTATAAATAGCACCATTATGGGGGAATTTGATGCATTGGCATGAAGATGAGTTGACAACCCTCATACAATGAGTCCAATATCTACCAAACAAGATGTTATAAGAGAGGATAGAGTTAACTATCATAAATTTCATGTAGATGGTAACACTAGGGAAGATAATAAGAATTCACGTGCAATCTAAAGGAGGAATTTTAATTATATCATAACCTTGACATGTACTGCATGTGGACTTGAGATTGCACTATCAAAGAGTTTTAATGAAATCAATGAAAGTGATGAAATTACCTGAACCCTCATCAATCAAACCATATTAACTTATATATCACCAATTTTGATGTTATAAATAGGGGAGGATCATTCACATAAATAAAAATATCATCTTAAATTATGGAAGTGATAAGTTACTTAAGGGAAAGAGAAGTCTCTATTATTTCATTAACATGTATAGACATCTCTTCAAATTATTGTAGTATATTATATTTAGACCTAGACAAGGTAGATTCATGTCCTATTAGGGGAATATGAGGTATGTTAATTTCAAATAAAAATTGCATCAGATGGTTGAGATGATTGGGGGAAGTTTGAATTTGTTCTAGGAAAGGTATTTTAGATGAGATGTAAAAGTTATGCGATGGGGTCCCATTCATCATGACCCATGGAGGGATTAATAGATAGAGGTGCATAATATTGTAGGAGATCCTACAAAGGAGGGTTAGAAGTGAAGTCAAAATTATGTTGGTAATATGTAGTTGGAGGACAAACAGGCTGATTATCTTTAGATGGTGGGATAATTTATTTAGGTATTTCTTGTGATTGGTTTGAAGAAATATTGTTAGAAGGTTGGTTAATGTTGTCTATGTGTTTAGATGTTGGGAAAATAATAGAGATAGCGTGAGAGGTATTATAAAATTGAGATGTTGGAGGTGGTAATTGGAAATTTATAAGATCCTCTTACCGTAACTCCATGAGATGATATGGGTAAGAGTCTTGAATGATGCAAAATTTTTGATGACTTTGGTGCATGTGTGTGGGAGTAAAGTCAATAAAATAAACTACCCTTACCATGTTAGTCATATTTGCCACACTTTATTAATTAGTGAGGTCTATAAGAATTTTAAAATTATTGGTGGAATGAGTAGGTTTGTCATTTCTATATTGATGATTAGGAATAGGGTATTTGTATATGGCAAGATGAGCATTATCTTGATTTAATTCTTGATTTTTTGTTTTGTATTTCATGAGATTTAAAGGCTATGTCATATGTATTTTGGCATTTAGGAATGAGTTATTTATGAAAAAAATTTGGGCCAAGAATAAAATCCATAGCTAGATTATGTAATTGGCTAAAATTCTTGTGAGAGTTCCCCCAACTTGCATGAAACCAACAAAATCTATTCAGATCATACCATGTTTTCATTGGACAAGTGGGGATAAGATCTTTGGTAGAGGCCTTGG
>JARHVA010005337.1:392500-582500 GCA_037957365.1 Torreya grandis
TATGTTGAATGGTTCATGTTTAGTGTACAAAAAATCAAGCAAAGTGCACTTGGAAAAGAGCCTTTAAAAATCATTTTCCTAAAAGGAGTCAGAGAAGATTGTCTAGAAGCTTTGGACTTAATGAGTGGGGGAGATATCTCTCAAATTTCATTTGTTAAAATCAAAGAATTAAGCAAAAATTATTCTAGATCTACCATTAACAAAGTTAGGGGTAGCAAGCTTCCACTGGCAGCAACAAATGGCTTATCAAAATTTGATGTAAGCAACTATTACAAGACATGAAATAGGATATCATCAGTCATTTGGCCACCCAACTAGACACTCTACACACAATACAAAAATGAGTAGCTATAGACCAAGTTTTAGCAGTATACTACCTGATTACAAATGAGGACAAGCTGACTATAAATTCTAGACTATGAAAGCCAAGGTATCAAGTATCATAGTTGAAGATCCAAATACTATGGAGCTACATGAAATTAGTGAGGATGGATATCAAGTTTCATACATGGTACAAAGATAACCATGGGTACCTCACCAACCATTTCTAGGTATGAATGCAAATCCCTCTTTTTCCATCTCGAATTTCTTTAACCAACAATATCGTACTATATCCCAAGCTTGGAATAATCAATGGATCACCAACCCACTCCAGATTCCTAATTGGTCCCAATAGATCAATCCTTCTATGATGCCACAACCATATGTAGACCCATTAAAACCATCTCTAAACCCTTTTTGGGCACCTACTGGCCAAATCATCCACCATAGGGGATGTCTAATCTAGCAAAATAGCCTTGGAGACCACATAATCCATGGGGTAACAACCTTGGAGGATATTATCAGCAATAAAAATAGTATCCTCCCTTACTTCCAAATCCACCACCCCCTTCAAATCCATATCCATCTACAACTTCTGCTGCTCAAATTCCTACACAACCAGTATAAAATCTTGCTAATAAAATGGATCAGGTCATAAATAATATTGATACCACCCAATATGTAGTATATATAGTGGATATGAATGAATTCTAGCTTCATTTAGGATGGGTCATTTAAATACAATCACTACCACTACCCATAATAATGGAACCTTTTGATAAGTTTGCTAACCACAAAGTTAACCCACCCTCACAAATAAATCTTGAACCTACCATTTCAAACCAAAATGGAGACATATCTAATCCACCCTTTCCAAAAAGATTGAGTCTTCAATGTCTAGCCATTGAACCCAAATTTGATATCTTGGGAGAATTAAAAGATGTCTATATAAAAATACCTCTCTACCATGCCATCAAAGATATTCCCATCTATTCCAAGACCATCAAAGACTTGTGTCTCAAGAAACTAGGCAAGAAAAAGAAAGATCCAAAAGTAAAGGATCCCAATACCATTGATGTCATTGGTCAATTAGCAGATTTTATACTAGGCCATACATTACCTACCAAATACAAGGACCTAGGATGTCTAGTGTTGACTGTACATATACAAGGGCTGCAAGTTATTGATACCCTAATAGATCTAGGAGTAGATATAAATGCCATCACCATTGAAACTACAAATAAATTAGGATTGAAGAATATCAGATCCACATCTACCATGTTGCAGATGGATGACCACTCAATAGTTAGAACTGAAGGAGTGATTAAAGATCTAGTAATTTTTGTTGCATCTTGGGAATACCCTATTTATTTTATTTTGATTCAGCCTAAATCAAATTTGGGAGGTTATCCTCTTATCATGGGATGACCATGGCTTGCTATAATAGATGCTTTCATCAGATGCTAGTCTGGGAAAATGGTGATTTCTAATGGAGAGTAGACTAAGAAATTAGTAATTTATGCACCTACAAAACCATCCCTAGAAACTACCCAACCATAGTGGGTAGAAGATGATGAAAATGAGTAGACTCTATATACTCTCGGTCAAGTTGATCCTACATGTACATTAGTAGACATAGAAGAAGATACAATCATAAATAATGTGTTGCAAAATAATTACCAAATCAACACTACACAGCCTAATGACTTACACTACATCACTTGCCCTTTTGATGATTTATGGCATGAGGGAGGACCAGCTAAAACTACCCAAGTAATATTCCACAAATTTCTCCCTCATAATTGCAACCAAATCTGGTCAATAACAAATTTGTAAATGATGTCAACATTGACCAAGCAAGTTGAGATAACTCTAGATAAGTCATTACTTATCAATAGTCAATTAGAACCTAAATAAGAAGAACACCTAGTCATATTGTTGCATGAAAATAGGCATGCTTATGCCTATGATTATGGAGATATGCATGGAATTAGCCCAAAAATATGTGCTCATCATATTTATATAAAGGAAGATTGTAACCCTTTTTACCAACCACAACCTCATATGAACCCAACCTTAAGAGAAATTGTGAAAACAAAATTACAAAAATTATTAGATGCTAGATTTATTCATCTAATTTTTGATAGTGAATGAGTTTTCCCATTGGTGATAGTTTATAAGAATGGTGGTGAATGGATATTATGCATTAAATACTATGAATTGAATATTGTTACCAAGAAGGACCATTTTCCCCTTGCATTTATTGATCAGGTATTGAATTCTCTTAATGGGAAGTGTTATTTTGCCTTTTTGGATGGCTTTAGTGGATACAACCAGATATGGATTGCTCTAGAGGATTAGGACAAGAAAATTTTCACATGTCCATGGGGAATGTATGCTTACATTGTCCTACCATTTGACCTCTATAATGATCCCAGTACATTCCAAAGGGCTATTCTGAGTATATTCTCTAATCTTAATAATGAATAAATGGAATTATACATGAATGACTTCATAGTATATGGTGAGACATTTGAATAATGCATGAGAAACATTGAGAAGGTACTGAAAATATTATAAGAACACCATTTATCCCTCAACCATAATAAATGTTTTTTGATGATGATGGAAGGGGTCATTCTTGGGCATCACATTTCAATAGAAGGAATACAAGTAGACGTTGCCAAAATTAGTGTCAGGATCTTGCTCCACCAATTAGAGCACATATGATTACTTCTTGTATTAGCAAATAAACACAGAATTTAACCAGAATAATAAGTAACAAGAAATATGAAACAACACAGGAATATGAGAGACAATACACAATTGTATTAATAATCACTCAGAAGAAAATACAATAAAGAAGATGCCACTTCTTCCACCTCAAAGGCTCACCACACCTCAAGACCTTCTTCCCTCTCTCTCTCAGTCCCAACAATCAACTCCAATACAGAATTGATCTTCACCTCCACCAGTCAAAAACAATGCTGCTAGTACACCAAGCACACAACCGTACTCCAAGTAGATATCCCACTCTCTGCTACTACCTACAAATCACCAGACCTTACTCACCATTATAGATCTCCAAAGGAAGCCATGCACCCCTGCTGACCAAGATCATACATATACGAAGAACCCTTTTGATTCTCCAAACCAGCACCCACCTTGGTACTGTGGCACTAGGAGGAACACACCATTGCTCTCCTCTCTCAGAAAGAGCTTATTTGCTCTCTTACTCTCTAGCACTCTATTACAATACAGCCCATGAGTCTATATATAGATCTCATGCTTACAATAATTATACTATCTTAATTACAATAATTAGACACGTAACTCAAGACTATAACTAGCCTTTAACATGCAAACTAACAGTTCATAAATAGACTCTCCAGAATCAACATGCAAACTACATGTTCACACATAGGCTACCGACGTCAGCTCCTCCTTGACTGATGTCAGCTGACTAGTAACCGATGTCGGTTGCTTCTTCACTACCATCTAACTGACATCAGTTGATCAGACTGACGTCAGTTTCCCTGCAACTCATTCTGCAACTCTCTGTAACCTCCATAACCTCCGTAACTCCTCTTATTTGCATCCTAGTGAAGCTTTTAGCTCCATAACCTAACAATATCCCACTTGGAGATAAATAGATGCACTTGTACCTATACTTGTACACCATCTAATTCATTCCCTGGCTTGTATCCCTCTTCAAGATCAATCCTGAAGACCAACCACCACACAAACTGTGATGCTGCACCTGTCATGTAAGTAACCTACCACATCTGAACCTACAAATCCATGTAGTGAAGACCTTGACCCTGCATAACATGAATCCCTACTATTGATCCCTCTTAGATACCTGAGAATCCACTGAACTACCCTCCAGTACTCCTTCCCCAAATTGGCTCCATACTTTCTAACAACTCCCACTGCTTGGGAAAACATAGGTCTACACTAGACCTCATGTGATTTCAAACCCTGTTCTAAGCTCAGCTTGAACTGTCTAGACCTTGGTGTGCTTACTGATTTTGCATCCTACATCTTAAACCTTGCCAACACCTTCTTCACATCAGCTCCCACTTGAGATCACCCTGTGATCTTTCATGTCTCTTATGCCAAAGAATTTTGATACTCCAAATTCTTCATGACATACCTCTAGACTAACCTTACCCTTAGCTCAGCAAAACCCTGTATGTACAAACCTGCTAGCAAATCACCCACATAGAGTAATTGGATAATGTTGCGACTCATCATCCACTTGGTAAGACAAACACAATAGTTACATTGACATTGACTAAAGGTCTACTTTGTCATCCACCTATCAAAACCTATACCACTGTCCTGCAGCTTCCTCAAGACCATATACCTTGGCCTTCCATCTCACGTATCCATCCACTCTCTTCTTTAACTTGGGAATCCATTCCTCTATCAGTGCTTTCTTCCAGCTGACAACTCCACCAACAAACTCCTATTTGGTTCTTTTCTAAGGACTCACACTCCTCATCCATGCCAAGTTCCCACTGTATCTAGATTATACCTGCATTGTCTCTTCATATCTTCCTAGTTCTTGACCATCAATAAGCAATATAAAGAAGGTGAACAATGAATATGAGGTTCACTTACCCTTTCTGACCTCCATATGGGTGTTTGAGACTTATTGATAGCTTGCTGTCTGCCCACCATCCGTCCCAGTGACCGATCTTAGCCATCTCCTAGTCTACATCCGACCGATGTCAGTTCCCTGCACTGACCCTGACTGTCGACATCATTTCCCTGGCCGATGCTGATATCCCTTCTACCAACGTCAATTCCTATATGAATGATGTTGGTCTTCTTATTGCTGATGTCAGTTACTATCTGATCGATGTCGGTACCTATGTTTGCCTGTGAGTGATAACTTTTTACCCACGAGCTCTCCATGGATCAAAACCCTGTTCAAATCAACACAACCCTGCTCAAAGTAATTCAATCCCATCCGCTGATCTCTATCCATCATCTCCTCCATGAACACCAAGGCTTTCCAGTTCTTAAGTTTGTCAAAGATATATGTCTTCTGTTTAAGAACATGCATTCCCCTCCTACATATGTGGCCAAGCCTACAAAGCCACATATATACAACAGAAGGTGAATCAGTAATATAAGTAGTAGATAAAGGATACCTACTTTCTTACCACCATCTAATTCAAGTGCATCCACTATGAGAGTTACTATGCATCTCCCATCACCCAACTTTCCTGAAGAAATTAGACTCATCTTTAAGACTAGGCCCTGCATGACCTCCTTCAACACCTGTGTGTTATCCGTCTGCAATTTTAGCTTCACTTCCCCTTCGTCAATAATCTAACAAGGCTAACCAACCCCTAAATAAATCTCTGCAAAGTCTCCAAAGACATGCTCATGAAAAGATGCTCTATTTTGGGCTGCATGGAAAGAGGCAAAGGAATCTGTAAATAAAGATTCTACTTTATCCAGAGCAACCTATGCAACATCACCTACAACATCTACTTCTACACGCTGATCTTCTATCAACCAACAATCTCCCTTTACCTACTCTTTCTTTCCATCAATTAGACCATTCATGCTATTCAGTTTCTCCATTTGTAGCTTACTTTTTTCTACCATTGCTATACTCCCACTCAATCTAAAACCCCTAAGAGTGACCTGTAATCAACAAACACTAACCAGATCTGAAACCACCTGTTAGTAACCCAACCAAAAGCTCTGATACCACTTGTCAGGATCTTGCTCCACCAATTAGAGCACATATGATTACTTCTTGTATTAGCAACTAAACACAAAATTTAACTAGAATAATAAGTAACTAGAAATATGAAACAACACAGGAATATGAGAGACAATACACAATTGTATTAATAATCACTCAAAAGAAAATACAATAAAGAAGATGCCACTTCTTCTTTCACCTCAAAGTCTCACCACACCTCAAGACCTTCTTCCCTCTCTCTCTCAATCCCAACAATCAACTCCAATACAGAATTGATGTTCACCTCCACCAGTCAGAAATAACACTGCCAATACACCAAGCACACAACCATACTCCAAGTAGATCTCTCGCTCTCTACTACTACCTGCAAATCACCAGACCTTACTCACCATTGTAGATCTCCAAAATAAGCCATGCACACATACTGACCAAGATCATACATATACGAAGAACCCTTCTGATTCTCCAAACTAGCACCCACCTTGGTACTATGGCACTAGGAGGAACACACCATTGCTCTCCTCTCTCAGAAGGAGCTTATTTGCTCTCTTACTCTCTAGCACTCTATTACAATACAACCCATGAGTCTATATATATATATCTTATGCTTACAATAGTTAGACTATCTTAATTACAATAATTAGACACGTAACTCAAGACTATAACTAGCCTTTAACATGCAAACTAACAGTCCATAAATAGACTCTCTAGAATCAACATGTAAATTGCATGTTCACGCACAGGCTATCGATGTTGGCTCCTCCCTGACTGATGTCAGCCGACTGGTAACTGACGTCGGTTTCTTCTTCACTGCCATCTAACTAATGTCAGTTAATCAGACTGACGTCGATTGCCCTACAACTCATTCTACAACTCTCCGCAACCTCCGTAACCTTTGTAACTCTTCCTATTTACATCCTAGTGAAGCTTTTAGCTCCACAACCTAAAAATTAGGGTGATCAAAGACTTTCTTGTACCTATAGAACAATGAGGTGTTAGAATTTTTCTTGTCCATGCTGTATACTATAGGCATTTCATACATAATTTCAGCAACATTGCATCACCCTTGTTTATATTGTTGCAAAAAGACAAGGAGTTCAAATGGACACCTACTTGTAACACAACATTTTAAGAATTAAAAGGTTTACTAATTTTTACACCAATCCTACATGGTCCTAACTAGAAGCTTCCCTTCCACATTCAGATAGATTCCTTAGATACAAATCTAGGGGTTGTCTTTAGTTAAAAAGATGGTATTTAAAATTTTACAGTTTATTTTGTAAGTAAGAATTTGTAAGTAGCTGAGCTCAACTATACCATCACTGAAAAAGAATTTTTGGCTATTATTTATGCTCTTCGTAAATTATAACATTATATCTCTAGTTACCAAGTCTTTGTACATACAAACCAGCATCAATAAGATATCAGATTAACAAACCATCAATCTCAGGTAGAATTGTCCATTGGTTACTTTTTCTACAAGAGTTTGATCTAACTATTGTTAACAAACTAGAAAGGGTAATGTTGTCGTTGATTTCATTTCAAGACTGTATTCACCAATATAAAATGATATTATGGATGATTCATTTCCAGATGAACACTTATTTTCATTCTCCATAACAACACCCTAGTTTGCTAACATAGAAAATTATTTGGCAATAGGAATGCTTCCAAATCAATTTTCCTCTAGAGAAAAGAAGTATCTAATTAAGAAAAATGTGAAGTACTCCTAGCTTTCTAGATTTCTCTTTTACATAAGACTTGATTGTAATATATGAAGATGCTTAAGAGATGATGAAATTCTAGATATACTCAAAGCCTATCATAATGAACCCTATGGAGGATATTTTATAGCCCAAAGAAGATTATTAAAAATATTGAATGTAGGATATTACTAGCTAACCATTCACTAGGATGATATAAGGTATGAATCTCATTATGATAGATGTCAATGACTAGGGTGACCCACTCATTTTGATGAAATTAATTTACAACCCCAGATGGTTTTAGAGCCATTTGATAAATGGGGACTAGATTTTGTGGGTCGTATTGATCCTAAATCCAACAATAAAGAGTACATATTGGTATGCACTAACTATGTGACTAAATGGGTTGAAGTCAAATATCTTACCCATGTCCAAGATGAAAAAGTTGTTACTTTCTTGTATAAGGAAATTTTCACATGGTACGATGTACCAAGGGAAATAGTCATAGACTAAGGACCATAGTTTACTATTGATCTAATTTTTGATTTAGTAAAGGAGTAACAAATAAGGCATAAAATTCTACTCTTTACCATCCCAAATCCAATGGACAAGTGGAGGTTACAAATAGGGAACTAGAAAGGATATTAACAAAAACTATCAGCATATTAAGGAAAGATTGGGAGACCAAATTACCTAAAGAAATATGGGAATATTTTATTACATGCAAAACCACTAATGAGTTCACACCTTATGAGCTAGTATATAGTAAGAATCCTCTCTTACCCATTAAATTTGAACATAAAACATTATGAACAATAGTGGAATTGGACATGGAAATTTTAGATGCAAAAAAAGCAAGGTTATTGCAACTAAATGAGCTTGATGAGTAATGCCAACAAGTACTATAAAACACTAAATTAGTGCAAAGGCAAAGAATAAAATGGCATGACAAACATATCAAGACATGATAGTTCATAGTTAGTCATTGGGCCTTACTTTTTGATTCCAAGTAAAAAGATCACTTGGGCAAGTTTCAAACAAGATGTCTTGGTCCTTATGAAAATACATGTCTTTGATAATGGATCTATCTAGTTGCAAAATATTGATCTAGTTTAGTTTCATTTACTAGTCAATGGTCACAAGTTTAGACTTTACAAAAAGCCTTTGTCTAAAGATGAATTTGCAAAAATAGTCTTGACACAACTCAGAGGTGAGCTTAATGACATGTAGAATTAGCATTAATAGAACAAGAATGAGGCTGGTATATAGCCAAAACACCCCAATGAGTACAATGAGGAGGTTATATTCTCTCTCCTTTGGAAAGATGAAAAATTCTCTATAGAGAATTGGCAATAAACACTCTTTTTGCACCTAGCATTTAAGAGTAAAAAAAACCAACAGTGAAAACCCTTTTGGGCACTATTGGCAGATTTTAGGGAGAAAACCAACTCGCTAGCTACTCAAAACATGTAATAAAGGACCTAATTGGAAAACCATTTCCCTAGCCATTTAGGGGTAAAAATGGAAAAATAAAAAAGAATTAAATGACAAAACACAAAAATCAAAAGGGATACTAAGTTATCATTCTTGCTAAAACTTTCATTCTACCTAGTGTGTCTTTCTAATAACTATTGTAGGTCCACCTTTTAGTAGTTATATGCACTGAATCTTGATGTTTTAACCTAAATCCTTGCTATGGGATATGGTATATGAGGGAAAAAACTTGTAGAAATAAGGAAAGATTGGAGGGAAGAAGAAGAATAAATACTATGGATTAACCATGAGTGATGACATTCCTCCCTGAATACGAATGATACCTTTATGGAACTTAGGGCCACTTGATAGTACTCTACCCACATCCTAAGCTTGTCAGGACAACTTCAAATAGTAAACACATTTCATTGTTTGGAAAATACTTTCTCCAAAATAAAGGTTCTAAGGTTACTACAAGTCTAGATCCAATAACTGCCATACTCAATTGACCAGATGAGATTTCATTTAGAACCTCATACAAGAACATTTGCGCCATGTGGAGCATCAAATTAAACCCATTTGGGGTCCTAAAATCAGGCCATGGGCCCTATCTTGCTACACGCCAATCAGTAATTACAAATCATAGCATGTAGATCCTATTCACTAAGATGACATCACTCATCCACCATCATAGTACATTCAATGAAGAAGTACACACCAAATCTTGAATTGATGGAGGACCATTATTCTATGCTAAGATCCAATAATTATTAAAAGGTATGGTCCTACTTATAATAGAAATAACTACTTTTAACCCTAATCATTATTCATAACTACATGTATGAATATCATCAATTACATCCTTCTAAAATTTAAGAGTCATGATTATTTCCCTTTAAACAAGTCAAATAAAATATTTTAATCCCCCATTATTCGAAGGATCTCTATAATGTCACTCAAGGATGAGTGAAGGTTTGGCATAGGGGGAAATTGATGGGGCTACAAACCATCATGACTCCAAGATACACTGTACCCATAGTAGCATGTCGTGACATGTGTTGACCCTTAGTAGCATGTGGAGAAAGCTCAAATAAAAAGGCATTAATGCCAAGGATATTGTTCACACAAGAGTCAATTAATCTCAAAAATTCTACTTACCATTGGAAACTTGGAGAACATTTATAAAACAAGTAAAGTTAAAACCCACCATAACTAGAACAAGATTGATTTAACTTTAGGATTTTTGGTGAAATAGAACTCAATTGTAAGATGAGAGGCCCACCTATTTGCAAGGAACCAATAGACACTTATAAATTAAGAGTGAAATTAGAATGTTTGTAGGTATTTAAAGTAGTAGGATGGATGGAGTATTTTTAAAAATTGAATCACTATTTAAAGTCTATGACCTAGGAATTTGTGACCTCATTCGATGGGAACTAAGCCACCATATTTGGGAAGAAATTTGTTGTCTCTGAGGCACTCATAAACCAAGTCATAGGGTTACCTCATGAAGGGGGGAAATGGTGTGAATAACCTAATGGGAGATAGATAGATAGTAGTTTAGGGTAGGTAATGAAGTTCTACCAGTAAAGAAAGGTGGTGTTGGATGCCTTAGTTTGTTAGCCCCATGGAGGGAGATTGTCTTGTTCATCATCTAATATTTCACCTATGAGGGTAGATACTCCATGATTTATACCATTCATTTAAAGTTCTTAAATCATCTTAGACATAACCTTCACATCAATGTTCCCAATCATTTGCTCAACATATTGAAAAGAATGTCTAAATACTATAAAAAAAGGAACAATTAGGGCTTTATCACACTACTATCTAGTTTGGTTGATAGTAAAATAGGGAATTGAGGTCACATATCTAGACAAGACCTGGGAATAGTTTTTATCACTTGGAGGCCTTCATCTTGAATAAGAAGCTAGGGAGCTAGAGCAAGAAGAAGAACCACCTAAATTAGATAAAGGTGAGTCATCAGGACTCAACCTTGTGCCCCCATGAGAACCTGTAGTTATCCAATCTTTTACTAAAGATGTTGCTATAGGCACCTCTATTCAACCCATAGCAGAACCATCAACCTCTTTAGTGGGCACGAAATGAAAAAGGAGGAGACTTATTTTGCCACCAAAGAGGATGAAGAAAGCTCTAAGAGGAGAGAACCAAATTCTCCTCCCCCAACTATAATTAAAACCCCTACCATTGACATCTTATAATAAATCCCTATTCCACAAGTGGGGTTGATCCAAGAAGTCCAAGAGGAAAAGGACCAAAAATTTTCTACACCTATCAAAGAGGCACCTGTCTAAGAGTAGGAACAATTTGTTATTGTAACCAAGGCCACCACTTCTACTTACAAAAATAAATCCTCAAGGAAAAGGGAGGTTTCATATTCTAAAATTAAAAGGAGGAAATCACAAAGAATCATCAAGAAGAAAATAATTCAAATAGACGATGTCTACATCAGTGATGGTGATGAAGACAAGAAGAGGAAATTCAAAAGCTACATCAGTCTTGATAGGTTTTAAGTGGTCAGACTAGATGATTTTGAAGTAGAAGTAGACAAGGTTCCATATCCTAGAAGGACTGAGTTAGAATAAGTTATGATGGTTGATCAATTCATTACTAAGGAACTGGAAGAAATTGACCAAGCTGGTATACAGCATAGGGAAAAGATCAAAGAAAATGGTGAAGATGAATTCCACAATCTGGAGGAAGCCATGGCTGAAATTTAGAGGTTAAGGAAGAAAATATTAGAACTTGAAAATAAGGGAAGATTGGAGACCTTGCTGGGAGTAGCTAAGGCATTGGAAAAGGGAGTACAAACATCATCACCTCCACTAATTACTTATAAATAAAGAACACCTGTAGAGGAAGCATCAATGAAAATTATTCCTTATATTGGGAAAACTGAAAGTACACCAGCTAAGAAGGTAATGGAAATAGAAGAAGAAATATTTGTTAATATTTCATCTTGTTTACCTATGGAACCAAAGGATGATTTGATTGAATTCCTTCATGAGTTTGTAGGAGAAAATGAAGAATTGATTGATAATTTGTTAGAAGATTTACTGTGTATATTGATTCAAAATATAAAATTAAGGATCTAAGGGAAGACCTAAAGAAGGTAGAAGAGAAAGTTAAGACACTCAAAGATAATGTTATCAAGCTCCATGAGCATCATGAATAGATTATAGCTTGTAGACCACCTATAAGGGTGTATGCAGTATATTTAGAATATTAGTGGCATACATTTTAGTATAATAAGGTATTGAATGATGAAACCTTTTTGGTGAGTGACCCAAAACTATTCTTTGGTTTATATAGCCAGTCCATCCCTGACAAGCAAGCTCAATTAAGTGAGTTTTATATACATCAATATATAGTTGCAGATAATACAACATGAAACCCCAACATTTATGTTAGAGATATACTTTTTAATGCATTTTCATCATGTGCTTAATGAGGTAAAAAGGGAAGAGGAATCAACCATATACATGGAGAAAGAGAAAGAAACTACTCTTATGATTAGAGGAGAGTGTCTAGATACTTTATCATTAGTAGAAGAATGGGTAAAATTTGCTAATGCTAGTGTTCCATCCAAATGGATTATGATTAGGCTAATTGAAGTACAAAATCATTACCTTGATCTTGTAAAGAAATTAGAACAAAGGATGTATCTCTCCTACAAGAATAGTTGGGCTCAACTCTCACCCTCATTAAGGTTGAAAGAGACATATTCCCCAATCAATCTAAGAGAAGCTATTCATAGATCTCATGAGTACATTGATTCAGTGAGAAGAAAAAGGTTGAATTGGCTTGGACTATAATTTCACCCTCCTCTATTTTGGTTTCCTCTTGTTGACACTGAAGGTAAAAACCCATCTGATAAGAGAGTAGAAAAGAGAAGATGGATTAGGATAGAAACTAGAAGAGTATTTTATTGGTCTTCAAGTATGGGTTGTCAAAAACCCTATGATTTCATAAAATTATGTGCTTATGTCAATAATCAGTTGATTGCTCAAGGATGAGAAAAATGTTAAGTTTAGGGGTGTGATGAGGCCTATAATTGTCATATATTTTACCTCATCTTTTCCACAATTTATCCTATTTTCCAAAGATGAAATGATTTGACTCTTAATATAATGAAGTTTGTATTGATGAATGTATGATGTTTTAATGAACAATACATTTATGGTTTTTAGTGTGTTTTTCTTATTATGAGTAGTAATTTTTAATATATTATGCTAATCATTGTTTAAGCTCACCAAAGAACCAAGCTACAGGTTTTCCATTAGCTTATAGCCTCTAGCTAGAAACCTATAGGTTGATCATAGCCATTGGTTGGACACCCACAAGTTGCCCATAGCCATTGGCTTAACACCTACAGGTTGACTATAGCCTCTAGTTAAGTACCTATAACCATCCCATAGCCAAAGATGATGGATGAATATCTAAGGGTTGAACATGTAGCATCTTCATGTCATGATCTAAAAATGACTCAACAACTTGTAGCCACATGGAGGTAGCCATAACAACTATAGGGTAGTTATTTTTAGTTAAACTACAACAATAGAAGTAGTTTATTATATTTGTATTTTCATAATAAAACTTTTGTATAAATTCCATAATCTATTGTGTAAGTTATTGATTTTAGAAGGTAGTTAAATGCCAATAAAGGGATAAGTCAAAAATAATTTGAGAGATGTAACAAATAAAGTTGTAATGTAGTTGATTTGTCTCTCTCTCATAGAATAGACTAGTATTGTTGTAATTAATGTACCTATTCTAGTATGTAAATGAATAAAGGTTTCCATTAAGAGAGTCAGTCAATTAGTGAAGAAAGTAAGGAGAAAAGTATTGTAATAGAGATCTAATTTTAATAGAAGACCTACAACAAACTTTATTTGCAACAGTAATTCATATGGATGGTTTGATTTATTAAAAGTTCATAATATTTCTTAGGGATGGATCTGAACTCAAGTCTGAACAAGGATGTGCCCCCTCAAAATGAGTTGTGGTGAAGATCCTAATCCTCAAAATCCTTTCAATTGTGTTAATTATATTTTAGTTGTGTGTAAAAATTAATGTTGTTTTGTATATATGTAATAGATTAAGTGTGGATTTGTTAATGTGTGAAGCTTCTATCTTTTGTTATTTCCCTATCTACAACTAAACTAAGTGATCTTCAATTGATTAAGTAGTGGCATAGACTTTGCTTGCATCTTGAAAGTATACGTACCCCTAAGTTGACAATTAATGTGATGGTTTAAACCTTGATGTTAAGTTAGACATTAGAACTGCCCAACAATAAGGAACTGGGATGTGTGTTAGAATTTATGTGAAATAGGCTAGGAAATAGAGGGTGAATGGGTTGACAAGTTTAGTATAGAGAGTGAATAGGGTTTAGGGTGGATTAGGGTAGGATGATTAAATTTGGAAAGGATAGGATAAGTGAGAGGGATGAATATGGTAGGGATAAGGTATAGGGGGATTGATAGGATTAAGTAAAGATAGGTTAAGTATTAGGGTAATGAGATGAGGGGAGGGTATAGTTGATGGGGTATATGGGTAAGGGAATGAATAGTCGATTGGGTAATGTATGAGGATGACTAGATAGGATAGGCTAGGGATAAATGTGATGAGTCAATCCTATTATGATAGGATGCATGAATGGTGTAAGATGAGTTATGAGTGATGGCATCCTGATTAGGGTGTCCCTAGGTTATACATGAGATGCATTTACTAACACCAAAGGATTATGGTGTGCTAGAGTTGATTGGTTTGTATTATGTCATAACCATGTAAGTAGTATATATTTATAAAGCTTTTATCACAACCATGGTGGAGAGATGGCACTCAGAGATGAGTAAATTTAACTTCATGTCTAAAGAGATGACCATCACCTTGGAGGATGTATTTCAGATTTTTTAACTTCTTATGAGAGGGAAAAATATATATTAGTAGTCACACACCCTCATTGTGATAGTGTAGAGCCTAGCTAGGAGCTTGTGGATTGGAATGTAAGATGCATAGGTAGACATTGATAGTTGTTTGAGGGAGGACACTATTGATAGGTTAACATTGCTAGTGATGTCACTTGTGACCAACATACTCTTGCAGACAAGAGTGGATAGTGGTTCCACTTGGCATTGGGATATGTAGTTTTGGACATGGTGTAATATTATAAACTATTTTCCTAGGGTCTATTGGTATTGGCAAGCTTGTAATAGGAGTTACATATGGGAACATATAAGAAAGATAGAAGCCTAGGTCCATTTCTACTATTATAGATATAGAGTTGGGAGAATATATAAAAACAACATCCCTTATGTACATGTGTTAATAAAAAAAACCCATTAGCCCATAGTATTCAACTGGTACATTATTATAGGGGTGTAGAGATGGCATGCAGGGAATGTTTGATTCTATAGGCATGCATTGGATAGTTTGTAGCTAGAGTACATCACATGGATGCCTTATAGATAGGTGCAGTTTGGATGGATTGAAGAGGTAAATGTTATCTGATATACATTGATAGAGTGTTATATTATAAGATGCAAGTATTATATTATTAAATGTTATAGATCTAAAATAGGGCATACATTGTTTAGGATACAATATGATGTGCCAAGTGAGGAGCACCTATTTTCCCACAGTGATAAGGAGAGGCCTAAATAGTGAATACAACTAGATATAAAAATAACAAATGCAAATTATGAGAGTAATTACCTAATAACATGGGATTATTAAAATTTGATCCTAGATTCTAGTGTTATAGTCATGTATACTACTTGATGGACATAGAAGTAACCACTCAAGCTATTAAGGTGATGAACTAGAGTGAGTATGGGGGATATGAATAAACTTATACAAGAACAAGTTTGACTTGGGAAGAAGCTAGTGAGGAGAGTACAAGCCCTAGTACAAGATCCATAGGATGGGCAAGGGGGTCTTGATGTCATGGACATGGATGGGGGAGATTAGGGAGGTCCAAATGGGGGTTAAATAGTGGTATGAGATATACTATGGGGAACATGGTAAAAGTTGGAAGGAATAAAGGTGGAGATGAGGAAGGGCCATCTCAGCCACCCTTAACATAAGATGAACAAGAGTTATTGGAGTGTCTCAGGAGAGAGGTATAGGCCTATGTCTCAAAGATTGTAAGAATCAGGATAGAGAGAGATTGAATTAGTGCACACTTATAGGGATAACTAGCATAGAGGTATGTCTACTTGGCTAGTGCATTGGGACACATTATAAGGTTTTAGGGGTAGGTGAATACCTTGTACTGACACATCTAAAGCAGATATGCCTAGATCTAGAGAAGAGAGGCCCATATAATGGTATTATATAATTAGATCTAGATCTAAAATGTATAGATTTTGACTTTATAAGGTTAGATTAGGTAGTTATATAATTAGGTGAGGGATTTGATGGGAGAGGTTTAGGTGTCTAAAAGGGCTAAGGAGGAGGTGGGTGAAACTATGGTAGAAATTAGAATGATAGGGGTGATGAGGTAGATCATATAGATAACATAGGAGGATTAGTAATATAAATACTTATATGAGTCAAAAATGCCACTTGAGCAATGTGCAACTACATTCAAAGCTAGTTGTTTGTAGTCCATACACAAGTCTCCTAGGGGATCAACAAGACCATAGTTAGGATTTGTTATGGATGAGACTTGTATTGTATGATGGATAGTTGTATATTTTAGCACATTGATGCCTATGGGGCCCATATTTTATCTCCATGTTTTTTGACATGGAATTCATGTGGACATTATGGACTGTGATATATGATTATGATATTTCTTTGTGATATATGTTGTAATGCATTATGATTTGGTTATAATTAAATAGATGATGTGATTTTGTGATTTGATTATTATTATGAGTGATTGATTAAATATTGGTGTTAGATGTTTAGACATTTGATTATATGATGATGATGTGATGAACATATGATTATTATGTGATTATATTGTGCTAGGTAATTATGGATTGATATGATGTGATTATATGCTAACAATGAGATGTTTTAAATTATATAGTAAAATGAATTAGACATTATTTTGTGGATTAGAGATAGTATGTGATGAGAAAATGACATGTAATGTTTTATGATCAATGTGCTAGTAAAATAATCCATTTATTTTTAATTATGTGTCTTACAAATTATTATTGGGAAAAAATAGCACTAAAGAGATGGGTGTGAATGGGATAATAGGTTAGGGTGATTAGAGTGGATAGATGGTTTGATTATGGGGATGGGATGGGGGTAATTTTTAATCCATTATTGATGTAGGCAATCCAATTTAATCTTGCATGTGTGAGTAAATGTGTGCCACTGATAAGATAGTGGTCAATGGCACATGAAAGTCATAGTGCATGGGAACTATATTTTGCGTTACTTTCCCAATCTATTGGGCTTAGATAGTCACCTATACCATCCTCATTCCTATTTTGATCTAAAATAAAAAAATATAGAAAGATAGGATATTAATAACATTTGATAAATATTTTCAAGACTTAATGACTTAACAAACAATTAAACACATTCCTACACACACACATACAAAATAAAAACAATATACACCAAGGAAGATAAAATAGACTAGGATAATGATGGTTGATTTCTATACATGTGATTTTAATAGACAACCTAAGGAAATGGTTAATTATAATGGTCTGAATAATAATGTTATATACATGGGGTGAATTGTGCCCACAAAGGTTTGTATCATGATTGAGACAAGGATCCAAACTAGTGATAAAAAAACAATTGGTAGGGTCATTAATTATTAATCAAGATTTAGTTATAGAGTGTAAGATGGATCCTTGATAAATAATATTATATGAGCCTTCAATAACAATGAGATTAGTAGGGTTTTGTTGATCATTACTTATGAATGCATATAGATAGACAAGGAGGGATGCAAGATGAGGCTATTATGAGACATAATAATTAAGGATGATGCAATTGGGATATGAATGAGGGTGTAAATAGGATGGATGATATATAATAAATGGACAGATATATTTTGGAAAACTCCTCAATAGATGTTCCCCTTGCATGACTAATGACTGACCCCAACTTAAAATACATGTCTCCTAATTCTACTAAAGCATGTAATATAGACCCATTCTTAAGACTAGGGTCAGTTGGGAAATGATGACCGAGAATAGAATGAAAGAGAGAAGTAGAATGGGAATGGGTATGCTCCCAAGAGTGGGGACTCATAGATGGTGTTTATATCCTTTCAAGTATAATTTTTTTTCAAATGTATGATATTCATAGGATCATTGAGATCATCACCTTCAAGTATAGCTAATATATAGGCTCCTAATCTAGATTTTGTAATAATGATATAGGGCTCAAGATAGTTTTCTTCAAATTTACTCTTTTATCCTAATCTCTAGTGGTATTCCTTTGATTCTCCTTAAGTACTAGATCACTGACTTCCAATTATCAACACTGAATCTTTTTTCAATATTGGCCTTAGCTTATTTTGATATGCTCAGAGGCGGTTTAAAGCATTATAACATTTTTCATCCAAAATTTGTAGCTCTTGTAGCCTTTCTTATATGATATTATGGTCGGTAATGATGCCCTACAAAGAGATGCATAAGGAGGGGAGTTACACTTCCATAAGAAAGATTGATTTTGTATCATAGACCAAAGAGTACAAAGTAGCTCTAGTAGGTGTCCATATACTAGTTCTATAAGACCCAAGTGTAGTGTATAATTGAAAATTATAGTTTCTACCTACATAATTGACTATTTTCTTTAGAATCTTGAGAAGTGTCTTATTAGTGGCTTATTTATTCCCCTAGGGATAGTAGTGTGTGGAGAAGTGTTTCTTAATGTGATAGCATTTGTATAGGTCTTCAACTTATTGATTTTTAAATGACTTGATTTTATCTGATAGGATTTTGGATGGAATGTCAAAATAAGACATTATCAAATTGAGGATGAAATTTGATGCTATAGACCTATGATATAGATAAGCATCATAATTTCAACCCATTTTGTAAAGTACTCCATAGTTATGATTATAAACTTATGATCATCAAATGATGTTGGGTTTATCTTGACAATTAAATCTAATGCAAATATAGAAAATGGCCATGGGCTCATTATAGGTTTCAACTCTTGTGTGGGTTAATGAATAATAATATAATTGTTTTGAGATGCTAGACACTTGAATACATATTGGTATGCATCTTGATCCATTGTAGGCCAATAATATCTAGTCCTAAGTAACTTCTTAGCTAGGGCCATTCCACTAACATGGCCCCCAAAGATACCATTGTGGACCTCTCTGATAATAAGAATAGCCTCTTATGAGGTCATGCATCTCAATAGGGTCCCATCATATCCTTGTTGATAGATCATGCTACCAAAGATGGTATAATGGGATGTGCAATTGATAAAGGCTTTATGTTGGTGATAATTTAGGTTTAGTGGAAGGATATTGTCATGGAGATAGTAATATATGTCATGATACCATGGTAGACTATGATTAGGGATGGCACAAATATGGAAATGAGCCATGGATTGATGACCTAGTAATATCAAATGCTCAATGGGAAAATTTCCTTCAAGGACATCTTCTTGGTGGTCGATTGAAGACCCAATAATTGCCATAGAGTTGGTTTCCTTATAACTTCACCTTGGTACTTGTTTGAATGTAGTAGACTAATTTTTTTTCATTTAATTGATCCACTAACTATTTATAGGGATGTAATTTATCACCCTTTATTTGTAACTTCTCATTCACTTGTTTGATAATCAACTATGAACCACCAAATACCTGAAGGTGTTGGATGTTTGATTAGATGGCTAGATGGAGACCATCGATTAAGGCCTCATATTCAAAAATATTTTTGGTATATGGGAAATCAAGATAAAAATTTCTCGGTATAAGATCACCCTATGGGGTTACCAAAAGGATACCCATTCTTGATCCATGTGTGTTAAAATATTCATCAAAATATAATTTATAGCTACTAGATTTTTTTTGTGGTCAAGATGGACTCATCCAAAAATGTTGTGATAAGGGTCTTAGTATCTACAAGGGGTGATTATACAAGTTGACCCATGATTGGTTATCCTTTGATGGCCTCCTGATTGACATACTCTATATCAAATTAACTTAACAACATTATCTACTTGGCCATCCAATTAGTGAGAGTATATTGATAAAATGTACTTAAGGGGATAAACATTGGATATGAGCTAGACATGGATATCTAGCATATAATGCCAAAGTTTTTGGGATGCAAAGACAATGGCTAAGCAATATTTTTTGATATGGGTATAATTAAATTCATAGGAAATCAATGTTTGACTAAGATAATCTATTGCTTGCTC
Organism: Torreya grandis; assembly: GCA_037957365.1. Lineage (NCBI taxonomy): Eukaryota > Viridiplantae > Streptophyta > Pinopsida > Cupressales > Taxaceae > Torreya > Torreya grandis. The sequence continues at coordinate 413,114 of JARHVA010005337.1, forward strand.
TTTCCCTTTATCATTATGTTGTGCTAGAAGGGCCCATATTTCATAAGGTGTTATAGATATATATAGAAGCAAAGGCCTTCCCATGACTAGTCATAATAACACTAGAGGCTTGGCCAAATATTGATTAATATTATCAAATGCATGTTGACACTTAGAGTTATAACTAAAATGAGTAGCCTTCTTCAAGAGATGGGTGAAGGGGTGGTTTTTGCCTTCCAATTGGGAAATGAATCAATTGATGGCCTAAATTTTTCCTTGAAGGATCCTAAGCTACTTTATATTTATCAAACAAAGCATTTTCATAATGGATGACTTTTGATGGATCAATCTCAATACTTCTCCTAGACACTATGAACCCTAATATTTTGCTTGAGGTGACTCCAAACACACATTTATTTGGGTTGAATATGATTTTATATTTATGAATTCTCTAAAAAAATCTTTTGAAAACCACATGATGCTCTGATTAGAGTTTTGACTTTCCCATAATATCATCTACATAATCTTCAATGATGTTGTGCATCATGTCATTGAATATGACTATCATTGCCCATTGGTCAATAAAACCTACATTTTTGAGATCAAATGGCATTACTTGATAAAAAAAAAAATCCCTATGGATTGATAAATGTTATCTTTTGATAATCTTCGAGTGAAATTTTTATTTGATTATATCCCAAAAATCCATCCATGAGGGATAACATCTCATAACCTATAGTAGAATCTATGATCATGTCAGTATTTGGTATGAAAAAGTCATATTTTAGGACATGATTTGTTAATTTCTTGGAAGTTAGTAAAATTTCTAATTCAACCTTATGGCTTGGCCATGAGAACAATGTTAGATATCTAGTCAAAATAATCAATAGGTTAGATAAATATGGTTTCCAATAATTCTTGTAATTCTTCTTTGACTAATTGAGCCACCTTAGGGTTCATATTATGTAATTTTTACTTGATTGGTTTTGCATTAGGGTCAAGTACTAAATGACACACAACCAAGGATGGATCAAGCCTTAGCATGTACAAATAACACCATGTAAATAAATCAATAAACTTTTTGAGTACCTCAATAAGAATCTATCATTCCTTAGGCATAAGAATTTCCCCCAATTTGAAAATTTTAAGATTTTATTTTGTTCTAATATTGACTTAAACAACGTCATCAATGAGGGAGGGTGACTAATATTGAAGATAGGTTGGTGGTGATGGTATATTATGTATGTTTGAATCAAAATCATCTAGGAGCTTTGAATCTAAATAAATATAGATTTTTATTCATCAGGAGTGAGTTAAACATTCTTAGGGTTTTGAGAGGTATCTTCATCTTCATACTCCTCTTCTTAAATTTGAATTAGGGATGATGATATTCCCAAAAATAGGTTGATTTGTTGAGATTAATAGACAAGCCTTTATTATGATCTCTAGAAGGCATAAAGTCTCTCTCGCTCCCAAATATTCTATAATAGCCACATCCTTCTGAAACATGTTGAAATAAGGCTCATGTTTTTTATCCTAGTATATTAAGGTAGGTAAATGGAGGGATATATTAATAGTGGAGATGGTAGTATCATGGAAGAGATTAGTGGCAACAAGCTCTTCATAAAGACTATAAATGGAGCCTATTTTGAGATCATCATCAGAAGAAGACTCCTCAAGCACCAAATAAGTATCTAAAATGATATTGTTTAGGTCAGTGTCGATAGGTTTTTACCCAAGACCAAGATGTTGTGGGTGTTATTTAACCATTATGGGTTTAATCCTACCTTTTTCATGTCTCTCTAGTCCTTTCCCTTGATAATTCATATTCTATAACATTTTTTAAAGTTTGGGGTATTTTTTATATGGAATATAAGGGCCTTATTATCTATAATAAGAAATGAATAATTGAACTCATCAAAGTAATATTCTAATAGTAGAACCACACTGGTAAAGGTCCTAGATCTAAACTAATAAATGACAAGATTATCATTACTCATAGTTAGGGACCCATAGCTACATGGGGAGAGTGGTAAGTCTCCTACATAAAAGGTCTTGTATTGATATTCCTCATAGCATATGGATGTGATATTGTGATGAGTGACATTTGGGGATGGATTTAAAGTAGGTACTAGATCATTTAGGTGGACATATTTTTTAGGTGTTAGATTAGGAATGTAACTATGTGTGCTAGGGCAATAACATGTAGGATGAGATTGATCCATGTGATAGCTATAAAAATGTTCTATTTACCTAGGGATGGTAACCTCCACGCTAGAATGAGGAAATTTAAAACCTTGATGGAGGATGAAAGGGAGTTATTTCATTTCATCAATCTAAGGATGACCCCAAAGTAGTTTGTAGGGAAGTTCAACATCTAGAACATGAATTAAGGTCTGATGGATGATGGGTCCCATATTAATGGTGAGATAAATGGTGCCCATAAATGGCATTTAATTATCATCATATGCCTTTATCATTATGAGAGTGGGCCATAATTATGCTTGAGAGTACCCCAACTTCCTTAATAAGTCCAAATTACACAAATTCAATGTAGACCCTCATTCTATAAGCACATGAGGGATTTTATGGTTGGATATGGAAATTTCTATGAATAATGGATAAGTGTGATGTTGGAAAATAGGAGGAATGTCCTGGGCACTGAGAATTTTTTTTGAGGGAGGTTAGTGACCCACTAATGCTTGAAATTGGCTAATGTCAATATCTTGATAGACTTTAAGATCATTTAGGACTTGATTAAGGATCTCTCAATGCACTGATGACATTTTGAGAAGATCCATAGGAGAGATTTAGGATGGGGTCTTCTTGAGATATTAGATTATGTCATGTGGCTTATCAAAGTATGTAGATAATTTTTAGACACATTGACCCTTTTGGGTTGTTGATGTGGATGGGTCTTTTGCTAGTTCTCTAGGAACTATAATTTTGTTGTGTCATGTGGTGACTACATAGTCAATTATGGCCTGATTAATCTTGAGAATTATGGATGGTGGTGATATGGGCTCTTCAAGGCCATATATTTTGATGGTGTTAACATAATGGTATGGGATGGCATGGTAATTGGTATGATTGTAATTGGATGCTTGACCTTGGTCTTTGGGTCATTTTCTTTTCCTTTGTTCATGTTTGGGCAATGGGTCCAGATAGATGATAAAATTTTTATTCTTGACTAATTAATATTAGTCTCCCCTTCAGTGGTTCCTTCCATAGGATTATATGGTGAATGACACATTTTCTATGGTTCTTTTAGGTATAACATTAGATTGATATTCTATTTGCAAGATTGTAATAATAGGTTGAAGCCCTATGAGAGATAAATATTTTACTGTGTTGATAGTCATTATGTTGATAGAATTACCTAGATATACAAGCAAATTTAGAATATACTTATTCCCAATTGTCAAATTCATCATAGGACTGCCAAGATCTCCATATTTAGGAATAAGTGTGTTTCATGCTAGTAAATCAACAATTTTGCCAGTTACCTAATTTTTTTAGGGTATTATTTCTTCCTTCCTGGTGCTTTGATGTATAATCCTTTAATGATTTGATTCAACTTAGGAATATCCTTAATGGTTATTAAGAGTGGAATTTTTATCTTCATCTCTTTTAATCTATGTATCAATTTAGAATCTTCCTTAGGTTTTTGTTCCTTAAGTCTCTCAAGAAATGGAACAACAAGAGGATCTTGAATTATGGTTGGTGTGGTTGTGGCTTTTACCTTGTATTCATTTTGTTCTTTGAATACATGTGACTCAATAGTTTTTTCATCATTGGGGATTTTATTTATGGTAATGGGTGAATCTCCTATTACCTTTCTTGATCTGAGTTAAACATTGTTACACTCAATTAAACCACTTACAACATTACTTTTTTGATCACCTCCATAAATAGGTGTATTTTACCTATTCTTAAGAATTTCCATTGATTGTGCATGTAACTATGGTTGGTTAACCTACTACTCAATTGGTGATGGTTGAGGTTGTGAATGCATCAAGGCCTATTATGTAGGAAACCTTTTTTATGTCTGATATTGTTGATTTGACCATTGTGATGGTGACTATTATACCTAATGTCATTGTTGGTTTTGCGACTATACCTAGGGTTATGAAGGATTTTGAGGCATTCCTCACATTTGTGTCATATATTCTTAAGTACCCCATGGTTGTGGTTGTGATGGTCCCCACATTGGTGGTGTGACTTATCCAGTCCATGGTGTTATCCATGGATTGGGAGAAAATCTTAGACCAAATTTATTTTGAGGCTCGGAGTACTAGTTTCCTTGTCTTTAGATAAATTTCACTTCTTCAATTTTATGTATTACTTGTTTTACTTGATTTAGTATGGTAGTAATATGTTTTAAATTCTTAGTGTCATGGTCTAGGCCACAAATACCACATACCTTTATTTTTTCTAAAGGGAAATCATTTATCATATGTTTGAGTCTACATCTAGGACAATATATTGATAATTATTAGACATTAGTGGTATTAGATTTTACTTTGAGACTATCTAATGTGGATGTGAATTGTACTATAATATTTATCTTGAAGTTAGTAACTTCTTCCATTAAATGACCAACTTTAAGTTAATTTTCTAACCTTGATTTCTTTATGTTAGGTCTCATCCTAGAGTAGTTGGTACATAATGTTAAAATATGATGAAAGGTTAACTTGTCAATATCACCCATTCCCATTAGGTTCAAATCATCATGTGCATCATCATATAAGACTTTAATAAATACTAACTTGATGACCTTATTGGTGAGTTTCTAACCACTTCATTTATGGGTAAATATAAACCTATAAAGATAATCTTCTAAGGTTTCATCTTCACTTTGTTTGATCTTAAAAAAGTCTTCCTTTCATTCTATGATTCTAAAATAATCCTTATATTTTTCAAGAAATACAATTTCCATTTGATACTAAGTGGTTATAGAATTACCCTCAAGGTGCATGAACCATCTCCTGGCTACAACCTTAAGTTTAGATGGGAATATCTTCAACTTTAAAATGTCTGTGATATATTCATATGTTTGACAGATAACCTAAAATTTAAGGAGGAACAAATTTAGATTCTTTGATTATTTACATCTAAAAGTAGTAAAATGGATGGAGAGATATTTTTTATGGATGTTCTATCATCAGGACCTAAATTTACTAGATAGGAAAATGTTTTATCTTATCAAGGTTGTCAATTTTGGTTATCAACATGTTCATGTTCATCTCCCATATTTTCATCCCAACTTTGGTTATCAATCCAATATAAATTATCTTCTTGGGTTCTCATCGTATGTTCTATCTAAGGAAGATAATGTTTATTGGTGATCAAATCTTATTGTTGTAGAGCTTGTAGATCAAGTCTGACTACTCTAGAAAGGGGTTTTTTTAGGATCAATTCTACCTATAGGAGATGTCTTAAATAAGATTCTTCCTATAGGATCTATTTGTGAGGATGAACCTTGTTCAAAATAGGAATAAAAAAATTTCTATATGACTTTTAATTGCCTTTCTTTCACTTTTTGATCTTTCTAGCAAGGATAGGATCCTCTCTTCTTATTTTATTTGGGATCCTTTAGAAATAAACCATCCTTGAGAATTTCTTGGGTATTTCATAAATCTAAGGAGTCCTAAACTATTTTTGTGTTTTTCAGGTTTATGAATGGTTTTTGAATTTTCCCTATATAACTCTAATATAGGATCTCACTAATACTTATTAATTAAAAATACCCAATAATGGTGGCATAAATGACAAGATATTATTATACCTCTTATTTAACCAATCAATGGATTGGTGTCATTTTATACTAGGGCCAATGTCCAAGGCGATATTTAATGGGACTATTGGATATTTGTGTTTTAAATGCGCTATTTGGGGGGTTTACTCTATTGTAATGTCTAAATCCTATGGACAACAAATAACATCATAATTCTATACTATAGAAATGTAAATTTGGAATGTTTGATAACTAAATATTTCCTATGGAATTCCTTGTTAAAAGCATTCTTTAGTTCACACCATAAACATCCAAAAATTAAACATATGACATAAGACATTATGATGTCCTCACTTAACATGCCCAATTTGGTAGGATAGTGTGATATTTTACAATGTGTGAATACTATCTATTGTCACTTAAATCACTCCTAAAAAAAAATTAATATGGGGATGAGTTAACAAACATACTTCCTATGAAATTTAAAGATACATTCTTGCATAAATAAAACTCACTTACATTGAATTGAAACAACCTTTGTATTTATTTGAAACACACTTGCATTAAAAGGAAATTCACACTTTGCTTTAAAAATGAAATCACACTTGTGTTAAAAAGGGAAATCACACTTTACATAGACAAGAAATATACCTAAATTAAATAAAGAATCTTTTAAACTAAAAAACCAAAAATACCAATTTGTCTTGATCTTCGAAGAGAAGTGATAGGACCAAAACCCCCCAAAGCTCTAACACAACTTGTCAGATTTAAGAGCACACATGATTACCAATGTATAAGCAACTAAACATGCGGAATCCAGAAGAACAAATAATTATCAATGAGAAAACACACAGAACATGAGAGGCAATATACAATTATATTCAACTCTTTACAAAGGAATCTACAACAAAGAGGTGGCACTCTTTCTTCCACTTCGTGGGCTTACAGTAAACTTCCCTCCAGAGTAATCTTCTCTCATAGGTCACAACACATAGCTAACACAAGCTGTTGTTCACCTCATTGCACATCTGTAAAATCGAGTACACAATCGTACTCCAAGTAGATCTCTCCATGATCCTGCTGATGTATTGTTGTCACCTTGGATCTAGCTTCCCCGTTGATCTCCTTTCTGAACCTCGCATCCATACACCCCTGCAAATCAAACCTAATCTTAAACACACATGGGGAATCCTACTTGATTCCACCATGGGAAGAACTCTCCAAGCTTCACATAGCTCTTCTCCAAATTCTCCACTTAACAATACAGCCCATGAGTCTCTCATATAGATCTCATGCATACACTAAAATTAGACGGGCAGCTCAAAGACTTGAACTGGTCTTCACATGCAAACTTCGCGTTCACTTAACTGACTGTTCGTCAATAGTAGTTCTGACTGCTATAGGTGACCGACGTCGGTCGATCCTCTGCCGATGTTGATTTCCCTTTTGCGTCCCCTGACCGACGTCGGTGTGGCCTGCCAATGCCAGAGACTGCTTACTTTCAGAAACCTCCTCCTTCTTCTGTTTGCAACAAGGTGAAGCTTTTAGCTCCACACCCTAACAATCTCCCACTTGGAGATAAAGAGCTAAACCTGTACCCATACCAGTACTCTGTCTAATCTGTATCTTGGCTTGTATTCCTCTTCAAGCTCCCACTTGAAGACAACTCACCACACTCTTTGTGGTGCTACACCTGTGCCTAAATTTCTCCATTCTTCTGCCTTGCTATACTCCCACTCAAACAGCAACCCCTGTGAGTAACCTGTAATCAACAAACACTTAACAGATCTGGGCCATCTGTTAGTCAAGCTCGCTCTGAGAACGTCCAACCTCGCTCTGATACCACTTGTTGGTATCAAGCTCAAGAACCTACAACCACGGCTCTGATACCAATTAATGGGACCGAAACCCCCAAAAGCTCTAACACAACTTGTCAGATTTAAGAGAACACATGATTACCAATGTATAAGCAACTAAACATGCGGAATCCAGAAGAACAAATAATTATCAATGAGAAAACACACAGAACATGAGAGGCAATATACAATTATATTCAACTCTTTACAAAGGAATCTACAACAAAGAGGTGGCACTCTTTCTTCCACTTCGTGGGCTTACAGTAAACTTCCCTCCAGAGTAATCTTCTCTCATAGGTCACAACACATAGCTAACACAAGCTGTTGTTCACCTCATTGCACATCTGTACAATCGAGTACACAATCATACTCCAAGTAGATCTCTCCATGATCCTGCTGATGTATTGCTGTCACCTTGGATTTAGCTTCCCCGCTGATCTCCTTTCTAAACCTCACATCCATACACCCCTGTAAATCAAACCTGATCTTACTTAAACACACATGGGGAATCCTACTTGATTCCACCATGGGAAGAACTCTCCAAGCTTCACATAGCTCTTCTCCAAATTCTCCACTTAACAATACAGCCCATGAGTCTCTCATATAGATCTCATGCATACACTAAAATTAGATGGGTGGCTCAAAGACTCGAACTGGTCTTCACATGCAAACTTCGCATTCACTTAACTGACTGTTCGTCAATAGTAGTTCTGACTGCTACATGTGACCGATGTCGGTCCCTGCCCTCCTGGGGGTGACCGACGTCGGCTGATCCTCTGCTGATGTCAATTTCCCTTCTACATCCCCTGACTGACGTCGGTGTGGCCTGCCGATGCCGGAGACTGCTTACTTTTAGAAACCTCCTCCTTCTTCTATTTGCAACAAGGTGAAGCTTTTAGCTCCACACCCTAACAAGAAGTGGGCCCTTACTCTTTCCTCAGAATAGGAACAACATTCACTCAGTAATGAAAAGAATGCTAAACTTTATTTCATTATCAAAAGAACATATGCATATACATGAAATTACACTTGAATGATTCTAATTTCTAATCATTATATATTCATTCATTCATTTATTCCATATATGGAATGAGAAGGAGACATGTATTCAAAGCACATCTCAACTACTATTCATAGAATACAAAATCTATCAATCTAAACTACCAAATCTGCTTATTCAAAATAGAAGATCTAGGAATAAGATCTAATGCTTATAGGGAAACGTTTGAACTCACTCAACTAACAATATATGGAAAATAACTAACATAGATCCAAAGAGATTATGTCTAGTTTTATAAAATAAAAGTATACTTATATCTAGATCATTTTAGACCATTACTATGAATAGTAATGTCTAAAATAAGATATCTAAATATGGAATATATATATACACACACACATATACATATATATATATATATACATATATATACATACATATATATATGTATATATATATATACTATATGTATATATAAGATATCTAAATATGGAATATATATTTATATATATATATATATATATAGAGAGAGAGAGAGAGACATACACACACACACACACACACACACACACATATATACATACATACATACATATATATATATATATATATATATATACATACATACATACATACATATATATATATATATATATATACATACATAAATACATATATATATATATATACACACACATATATATATATACACACACACATACATATATATACATACATACATATATATATATATATATACATATATATGTATGTATATATACATATATGTATGTATGTATATATATATGTATGTATGTATATATATATATATATATATATGTATGTATGTATGTATGTATGTGTGTGTATATATATATATCTTTGGAGTTACTATATTTCTCTCTAGGATATAGTTGGATATCTTTGGAACACACCTAAGCATCTTTATAGAACTATTGTACGGGTCTTTAGAGCTTCATTGGAGCATCTTCAGAGCATCTTCAAAGCTACATATCTTCATCAAATATTTAAAATTGTTACCAAAAATGGTTTCCAAAATTATTTGATTCTTCTTAAAATGATCCCACCATAGGGATGTATTTTGTATAAAAACTGTGCTCATTTCATCCAAATTAGACATAAATAATAAGATAAAGAATCAACAATGTATCACATACAAAAAAAGGACAATGGCGGTCATTTAATACTTATACAAGACCTTAAATATTAAATGTAATATAATACACAACCGAAATTAAACACTTATGGATAGTTTATATAAGATATGATGAGTTATATAGATTACTCATTAGTGAATGGTGGTGATGTGGGCTCATGGGGGCTGCATATTTTAATGGTGTTAACATAATGGTATGGGATGGCATGGTAACCAGTATGATTGGAATTGAATGTTTACCTTGGTATTTATGGGTTTTTCTTTGTCTCTACTCATGTTTTGGAAATGGGTCCTGATAGATTCTAAACCATTAATTCTTAGACTGATTAGTAGGGGTCTCCCCTTCAACATCAATATGCCCCTTTTCAATTATAAATTAGTATCATAACCTTTAAATCTATTATATTGGCAAAACTTATCTTCATGATACCATTCAGGTTGAGGTTCACTATCTTCCAAAGGTCAAATTTTGGTGAGAGTAATCATGTTTACAACTATTAATTACTAGAGGACCACTTCCACAAGTATCCCCAAACTAGTAAGAGGTCTTTTTTGTGATTAGGGTTTTGGTTTTCCATATGGTAATTTGATGGTAGAGATAGTATGATAATTAGTATGAGTCATTTTATATACTATTTGGACATGTTTAGAATATATAACTCCATCTCCCACAACATTTTTATTTTTGTTAAAGATTTTTGGTTTACCCAAAAAGGTGTAGTCTTAATTATGGCTTTGTTCATTCTAGGTAGATAATTTAATTGTTATTTTCTCAATGACACCTTTCTGAATTTAGATCCCCTTTTCAATGATATCAACAAAATATTTAAAACATTTTAGTTTTAATTGATATTTCAATTTTGTGTTGGGTTTATTGATGAGCATTTTGGCCAATTCTTTTTCTATAACTATACAATAGAATTAGCTTGCCAAACTTCTCCATCATTGTAGGAAGGAGGCTAGACTTTCCCCATTTCTTTGTTTGGTGTTGTAAATATTTATGATGGATATATCATCATCAATATTGAAAGATAAGTGCCTCATGAATTTTTCAATCAACTCTCCAAAGCTGGATATGGACCCTTTTTGCAAATGCATAAACGACTCTAATATAGGTCTTATGAGACTTTTAGGGAAAAACCTAAATATATAAGCATTATCTTATACAACCTCATGGTATGATACATATAATTATTGATCATGATCCTACGAATTTCCTTTCCCTGTATATTTTACAATTTTAGAACCTTAAAATGTGGTCAAAAGGTACTTGTAAAATCTTCATATCTAGAGGGGAAGTGCACAAATATTCATACTTTTACCTCATTGCTTGTGTATGAGGATCAATCTACTAAATAATTTCCTTAATTATTTTCCACTCTTGATCAATAGATGGTTCCATGAGGGGATTGGAGCTTTGAGCATGATGAGTGTGATGTATAGAATGATCAGGGTTAGTGTTGTAGATAGTTTGACTTGAAGAAGGTCTTTGATTTTATTCTCAATATTATGAGACCAAGGAGTTAATTTTTTGGGTTATTTTATCTAACCCATATTCCATGGTGGTTCATCTCATATTAGCCTTAATGTGAATGTTCTGGAGTGGTTCTTGTTATTCTTATTCTTCAAGCTCTTGTGCATGATCCACAAGGTTATCCTTGTTAGGATCTTAATTGGTATTGTTATGATGATGGGAAGTGTTGGCCCAAGTGGATGGCTGGACTAGGTGTTGAAAGAGGTTTTGATCAAAGCTATTGGGTAGTGTCACTCCCATTCCAATGACTTGAGCTAGTATTTGATCATGGTTTTTGCAGACATATTGATCAAATTGGGCTCTAATGTCATCACTATGGAAGAAGTTATTTGTGAATCAATATTACTTTCTAGGAGTATACATGTCATTATATATATCATCATTATCTTGGTTTTAGTTACCTAGGTTCCCTAATAAGTCATTCTCCTAGTTGGATCCTTGTCCCATTCTAAGAATTTGGGCATGAGTGTGGATAGGCATGGTGAATGATGAGGGTGATGAAATAAAAGTGATTAGGTGTTTTTTTAATGTGGGGTGATGAGAGAGAAGGTAAATTTGGATGTAAATTTTGTCTAAAAACCGAAACTAATATTGGTCAAGAAAAATGATGTAGAGGTGACTTGGATTTGAGATTTACAAGGATGTGGATACTAGAATGACCAAACACTACCAAATAAAAAACCTTATAAGGATTGAATATAGCAAAAGAGACCAAGGAGATAAGATGAATAAATACCCTTCACACTAGAAAGGTGATGGTTAGATGGGTGATATGTATGAAGAGGTAATGATGATGTTTTGATGGGTGCTAGACTAAAAGCTGACAAGGTTATGTATGTTGATAATGTTTAGTAAAAAAGTGATGATCAAGATAAAAAGTGATGGGTGACCACTAAAGTTTGATTTTAAGATAAATTTTATATCTAAGGGTTTGAGTAGTGATATAAAATTTGTGGTTATTCTAAAATTGGATTTATCCTAGGGGTCTTTAGGTGTTTTAAGACAAAAAGGGGATATGCCAACTCAATTCACCAATAGCACACTCAGTCACAAGCCTTAATTTATAAAACTAAATGGGTGTGTAACCTAATGTCTATCCCATCTAATGGATTCAAAAGTGAGGTGATAGGATAGTGACCCATTATGGAATCAACCAAACCCTTTTGACCTTATCTTCTCTTGATGATCACTTAATAGTTAATCCTAACTCTGGTAGTAGAACCCCTATTATGATTGATAGGTCCTATGCTAGGTTTACAAAAGGGTGTATAATGGAGTCCCTAAGATATGTGAATGTACATGAGGATTAATTATATATATGGTGTTGTCTAATGACTTGTTTAGAGAGTTAACCCTTCCCATTCAAGGATGCCCTGTATAGGGTCAATCACTTCGCCTAATGATAGTTATCCTTGAAATTTATACTCTACCATAAGACAAAGCTTATTCAAATGCATGCTGATGAAATCTATGACATCAACCCCTAATGACTAAATTTGTTTTTGGGGATGAATTCCATGACATGTGATGTATTATAATCAATAGGCTAATACACAAGCAAGTAAAATTAATTTACTTGATTAATTACCTATGTGAGGAAAATGAAAAGTGAACAAGCAAGCCACATAAGACAAAATATATACAAGAAAAAAATATAATTTAGGCACTCCTCTTGTAAACACAAGGGTTAGAAGATCAAATTTAGTGTCTTCTCCTTCAAAGATCCTGTAAGAAAGGGATTAGTAGTTTAATTTAAGTAAAATCATTGATTTCTTGTAAAACTACAAAACATAGTCAGTACAATGCAATATCACTTTTAGAGACTATAATACCATGAATTTTATGCAAAATATCTACTCATGAGTCATGATATTGTCTATTAATGGCTAACCATGATATTTAACTATACAATCCCTCCAAAACTATATCAAGTTAGGCAAAACCACTACTTATTATACAATAACATAAATTCAATAGTGGTGATATTGTAAAAAATATAAAACTTAAAAATTTGTTTTAAAGACATAAATACAAGATTTTTTACCATTTATGAATTAGTGTAAGATTAAAAAAAACTACAAAAAGCTACTAAATTAGAAGGATTCCTATCTGTCTAGATGATGCTCAAACTAGTGTTTATCTAGCTAAGATAGTTATCAGGCCCTGACAATATCAAATGGCTAATAAATCACAATATCACCTATTATAATACAATATCATTATCTTAACTACAAAACCATAGATTCAAAAGTAGTGATATTGAATAAAGTGACAAAAGGAAAAGGATGAAAGTTTTGGGTTTTTACTTTAGTAAGTTTCTATTCTCCTTTCCCTATTATCAAACAAAAGTCCACACAAAAACTAGCAAAAAGTCTAGTTAGCACAAATACCCTTAAATTACTTAGGTGAGGTGTAATTTTTAATGAAAGGGGTTTGTAAGGCCAGTTGATTTCTTGTAGAATAACCAATCATATAATTTGTAGGTTATAGATTATTAGGTTAGGTTAATAGGTTTAACAAAAAACATAATATCAAGTTTATTAATGCTAATATCGCTAGTTTTGGGACAAAGCCACGATTTCCAAAGTGGTAGTATTGTATCTTGGAAACCAAGTGATAAAGGTTTGACCAATCTTGATTTCCTACATAAAAAGAGTGAAAACCTCACTTTTGCATTATAAAAATGGGTATAAATGCACAGAGGTTGAGATAAATAAGTAAAAACTATTTATTTTTATTTTAATATAAAAATCTAAAAAACCACAACTAAATGGACAATATCTCTAATTTTACTAAAATATCACTATTCATGAATTAGTGATATTGTTAAAATTTAAAAGCCTAATAAAAGGAAAAAGCATTAGTATTTAAATTAATATTTAAAACAATATCACTTAAATATAGTCAAAATTACTACTTTAATATTTCTATTTGTATGTCAATATCATTGATTGCATGTATGTGGTGTTTTGACCAATTCCATAGCTTGTTATTCATCTAGTCACACCTACAAGTCACCAAATCACTTTTAAAAGACACAATAGGTTAGATTATAGTGGTATCTCCTACTTTGGTTGTCAATGTTTGATTATATTTTAGATTATTAACAAAATTACTATATTTAGCAATAAAACCCAAAATTAAAATAAAATTATTACCATATTTTTATCACTTATAGTTCCTCTCCAAGATCTCCAAATTGATTTTAATGCAAAATGATTCCAAATGGCTTAAATGGCTTCTTTAACTTGTTTGATGGCTTGACAAGAGTGTGTGGATGCTTAAATAATGGTTGGATATGAGAGTATAATGGAGGATTATGGATTTATAAGTTAACTTGGACATGGAGGAGTGGATTGTATAAATAATCCAAGGGGGGGAAATCAATGGATCACATTCAAACTTGATCCATGAGGATCAAGGGTGGAGGAATTTCAAACAAATTAAAAATTCCTTGGAAGCCTCTAGATTAGAGGCTTCTAGAGAGAAGGGGCCAAGTTAGAGGAGCTTATAGGTTTGGATAATTAGAGAATATCCTTAGGGACTTACTAGTATTTGTGAAGCATTAGGATATGGATTAGGTAGGTAATTAGGTACTAGGGGTGTAGGAAAGGCTAAGGTTGTAGGATAGTTAGAGGTAGGTGAATAAAAAGGAATTTTAATTTGTCAAGTGGGATAGTGGGTAGATTAGTGCCTAAAGATGATATTTAGTGGGTTAATGTGGTAATTAATTGGTTGAAATGGTATGGTAAATCTTATGGGATATAGGGGATTTTGTGTAGAAACTAGGATATTAGTTAATTGGCTAGGAATATGATTATGGGTTAAATTAACGAGTTTAATAGGATTATTAGTGAGAGTGGATTTAAGTGTATACAATAAGGAACTAAAATGTAACCTAAATATTATTTAAGTTTAGGATAAAAGGGATCTGTATTGGTGATGGTATAGGCTTGGTATTGGGGCCTACCCCCTCACTTAACAATATGACAATGATAAGGGATTTCATTGCTTTGTTAATATATATGATTAACCATGTGTTTATAATTGGATAGAAAACCAAGTAAACTTCTCACTTGGTGATGAAATCCAAGTAGGTAGACCTTGAAAAGATAAATGTTTAATGATTTTTATGTGTAAAGTGGTTTGGAAGTTTGTGCAAAAGAGAAAAATAGTGTGACTAAGTTAGTAATTTGAACAACCACCTAATTAATCTATGTTTTTAACTCTAAGATGTAAGCAACTAAAAGGAAAGGTGAATTAATTACTAGTAAAAGAGGTTAATTCTATGATTGTGAAGAGTACAAAGTTAGTTCAAGAGGTACTATATGGAATCAATGTAGAATAGAGTCGACCAGGTCACTATTATTCTATGGAAGTAAGATCTAGAAGAATAGAATGAAATAGGTAGACCATGTATTTTAGATATAAAATAGGCTACATGATTGTGTTGAGATAATTGACCTAGTTGTCTATAGGGATACATTTTTAAAAACTATAAACCTATGAAATATAGTACTAAAAAAGAAAAATTAAAATGATAGAGTAGGTAAGAATGAACCTTGGTGGGTTTAAATATGTTTAGATTGTCAAATTTTATGTTGTGATAATCAAATGTTGACTCAAATTTTTTTCTAATAGATTCAACTAATTTTATGGAGTTTAAAAAAAAATTGCACTAAAAAAAAGGTTGTGAACAAAGTAGACTAGCTTGATTATGTTTCAAGACCTGTATACTGAAAGAGGAGAATTATGAATAGAGTTGACTATTTAGACTATATGAAAATCTATAACTAAGGAAAATTACTATGCCAAACTAGTTAATCTAGTAACTTATATTTGGATAATCATGCATGGATAGAATTGAGTCATTTTAGAATAATTGTGTTAAACCTATCCATAAATTATTATGACTATACCAATAGGTTCGATATAGTACTAGAAAAATAGAAATATATAATGAAACCATCAAATACAACTTATAAGGGTTTGATTCACATCAAATTCACCTGAATGTATACAAAGGGAAATAAAATTTATCTATCAATCTATCCTAGCTCAAAGAAGATAAATCCTACTCACACTTCTGATTATAGATATAATAAATGTTTGGGTTCATGACCAAGGTGGATCTATTAGACATAAATAGGTAATATCTTACCATAATAACACCATGATGGTTCACTAGAGAGGGTTCATGACTAAGATGGATCAATAGAGAGTGTTCCAAAGCCTCTAGTCATAAAATACCATGTAATAACCCTACCTAGGTCTTATGTTTTCATAATCATAAAGTGTATGAAAAGCAAAGTAAAATACAATATATTGCTCATCAAATATTTTGGCACAAAGTGGAGGTAATAATAATAAAATGTAAACATGCATATAATATCTATACTCATTTCAATGTATAGGAAATCCCAATGAATGGGAGAGAAGTATAAATTCAAATATATCTACTCTTACAAATGAGGAACAATGTTAGAAATACTTAACATTTAAGATGAACCCACCGAGCCTCAATCTCTCCCTTGGATATGGTTCTTCTCAAGAGGTTGTTGTGTATGTTGAAGAAACTAATTATGAACAATGGACAAGGGTTTAAATCTAAATACCTCCTAGTGAATTGCATGTTTTTATAGGATAAGATCTATATCTCTAAAAAAGGTATTAAAACCGTAAGGTATGCTCCTCAAGTAGAATGGTGGATCAGTAAATGCATAATATAATATTCTTATTCTTATTTCCACTCTAAATGAAAGAAATTGATGTGTATATATAATTTATTATAAACCTAAACCTTTCTTAAATTTTAGCTAATAGGGTCAACCTAATGAACTCTATATTGTTAATAGATAGAAATAAATTAGATCATGGTCTAGGTTAGCTAAAGCTGACCTAGAGCTGACCTAGAGCCATAAAGTGATTTTAAAACTTAGGATACAAGGTCGACTCAAGCTGAAAATGTAATGAAAACCACCAAAAAGGGTTTTACACTTAGGTAGGTGCTAATGAATGTGGTGAAAATATTAGAGGATTGTGTAATAGAGGAGGTAACGCTTATGGAAGTACATAGGACAAGGTTGTGTAGTTAGTAAGTGGTGGTATAAGAAAAGATAATCCTATGAAGCACCAATGGTCTACCCACCCCTTTCCTTGTGCACCCTTTAAAGAATTCACTCAAAGAGATTGAGACTCAATGGGTTATTGTAAGAGAGAAAGAATCAGTAATTGATAAAGTTTGAAAATATTATGTGTATATAGTTTGTTCCTTATTTTGCCAATCTTGCAAAGCCTCTAAATTCTATGTTAAAGAAGGATCAGGTCTTAAACTAATACAAGGAAGGGAAAGATAGACTCAAAATAATTAAACAAGCCATATTACAAGCTCCCACCCTCATAAATGAAGATTTCACCAAGAACGTTACTCTCTATGTATTTTGGGGTGTGGATACTATCTAAACTATAGTAGTATATAAGAATGAGGAAGACATGGATTGAAAAATATATTTCTTTAGCCAAGGCTTGAAAGATTATGAGGTAAAGTATTTATTTTTAGAGAATCAAGTGATAACTAATCTAAGAATTTTTAGTAAGTTTAAACATTTGTTACCTAACAATAAGGTAAATTTACTTGTCTCCCACCCAAGTGTTAAAGAGATCTTCTTAAGAATAGATTTGATTGTGAAAAGAGTTGAGTGGATTGCAAATGTGATGGAATATGATGTGGGCATGAAGGTCAAAAAGTGAGTAGAGGTTTGTGTGAACAACTAAATTTAAAATTGCTAAATGTTAAGAATATTGTTCTAGTAATCCAAGATGGCCAATAGTCAACTACACCTTCATTGCCCATTGTTGGACTCAAGATATGTCCTGCTTCCTCCAAACTAGAGAATGCCCTCAAGGATTAAATTGTGCCAAAGAAGGTAATTTAAATTGCATTCAATTCCTTATGTTCTTAAAAATGGTGTCATATTTAAGAAATATGTCAATGTTATTATATTGATATTTGTTGAAACAAACCAGATTGATAGGATTCTAGAGGAATTTCATGATGGATCATCATGTGAAAACTTTGATCCAAGGACTAAAACCATATAGATAATGAGGGTAGGCTATTATTGGCCCAATATTTTTAGATATGTGTATGCATGAGTTAAGAATTATAAAAAATGTGCATTCTTCAACAGTAAATAGAAGTTGACATCCCTTCCTCTCCATCCCATCTAACTAGATTAGCACTTCATGTAGTGAGGTTTGGATTTCATATGGATGATTAACCCAGCATATAGTGAAGGTCATAAATGGTTCTTGACAAGTATTTATTATTTTACAAGGTGGAAAAAATAATGGATTTGAAGGAAGAAAATGAAGCCAATGTATGAGAGTTATATGAGAGTATAGTCACTAGGTTTAGGGTGCCTTATACAATCATAGCTAATAATGCAATGGCCTTTGTTGACATTAGGATAGCTAATTGGGTATTTAGAAATGGAATTCACTATAGCACTTCAACCAACTACTATCCCCAAGGTAATGTTTTGGTGGAGTCCACTAATAATAATTTGATCAGAATCATTAAGAGGACTATGGAAGGAAATTAGAGGACCTATCATTCTAAGTTATAGACAACCTTCTGTGCTAATAAAATATCCCCTAAGAAGGTTATTGGCAATTCTCCTTACATTCACGTTTATGGTAGATAGGAAAATATGCCTATATCTCTTGAAATTCCATCTCTAAAACTTACACATCAATTACAAATGATGGAGGAGAGTGATATGGAGATCATATTTATTAATTTAATGGAATTGTAAGAAACAAGAGACCAACCTATGCATACAATAGAGCTTCATCAAGCTCAATTGAGTAGGTATTTCAACAAAAACATAGCTTATAGAGTCTTCCTTAAGGGAGGCTTGGTATTAAACTAGGATGAATATTGAATCAAAATTGGGAGGTACACCAAGTTTGATTCCTTCTGGATTGGCCCATACATCATAAACAATTGTAAATCATCTAATGTTTTTCAACTCTCAAAACTATATGGGGAGGATCTACAGATCCCAGTTAATGGAATCTCTAAAGCACTATTATTGATGTGTTCTAAACCTCGTACACATTAGTTTAGCCATTTTTCTTCCCTCCAAGTGCTGTTGTACTTTATTTTTTTTTCCTTCTCTCCTTTAAGTATTTAGGCACATTGATTTGTTTTGTTCCTTGATTTTGTTGTCTACTTGGAGGTGACTCTTAGTTTTGTTATTGAGTATAAGGTTGAGTAGGTTATAGTAAGGTTGTATTCTCAAAATAAAGATTTCTAAAAGATTTTATGAATCCATTCCCAATGGATTGATTCAAAGGCTATTGTATTCCTTTTTAGCTCACAAGAAACCCATACAGGTCACCAAGAATGTTTACCATTTTGGACACCATGAAGGAAAAACATCAATTTTCACTTCAGGGATCAGTAGTCACATATGTTTTCAAGGCTTTATCAAAGCTCAATAGAAAAGGGGGCCAAAGAGGTAGGCTCCATAATTTAAGGAATTTATGAATTATTAGCTTTCTAAGTGTTTTTAGCCAATGCATTACTCTCCCAAAGCATGTAGTAGTTAAACATAAAAAAGTTAACCATTTTTGGGTTTTCTTTTCTAGTGACAGATTTAGGAGGAAATGAACTCAAATTTGAAGGGCCCCTAGTGAGATATTTAAATATTCTTGGTTTGTTAGTCATATAACTACTCTAGTCTAATAAAAAAGTTCCAAGAAATAATCATTCACATACCCCCAATGATTTTGGGCCTTTTAAAAATGAATTTAGACACTTAATTAATTTTTATGACATTTCTTGGGAATGTCCACATCAACAATATAGTGATTAAATGGGAAAGCATCATGCTTCCATGTGTAAAAATATTAATGACCTAGAGTCATGAAACCATCAATACATTACAAAACCCTATAAGCTAGTGGGTTAGTGGGATACTCCCATATGGAACAATCCCACTACCTCACCTCCTATAGATTTCCATAAATCCCAAATATTATGTTGGATCCTTGGATAGAGGGTGAGTGGGATGACACCACATAGTGAAATCCCATTTATTTTTAGCCCTAGGTGGGTCCATGTAATCCTAATTATGTGTTAGAGAAGTGAGTGAGTAGGATGATGCCATGTGCTAAAATTGTGCATCACTATAGAAATAAAAATAAACATTGCACTTGAAACCTTATCCTATCAGGTGAAATGTAAGGAGAATCCATGTGGTAGGGATCCATCATTTAATCTTGAGGTCTATGGCTATAGTAAAATTGATGAAATTGAATAAGTGTTGAAGTATACCTAAAGTAAATATTGGTATTTATAATATTTTTGGCCTTCCCTACCTTTCCCAAACATTCCTAGGGTTGTCAGAGCTTTCTCAAGTATGATATAATCAAATGATGACATGAGATATCTTCTTAAAGAGTCTCAATTCATAAAAAAAGGGGTTTATACTTAGCTTTTGGAGAGTTCCCAATTTTGGTCTCCTGGAGTCAATATTTTGAGGCATTAAAATCATCATAATTATCAGAG
Organism: Torreya grandis; assembly: GCA_037957365.1. Lineage (NCBI taxonomy): Eukaryota > Viridiplantae > Streptophyta > Pinopsida > Cupressales > Taxaceae > Torreya > Torreya grandis. The sequence goes on from JARHVA010005337.1 coordinate 433,974, forward strand.
GTAAAGAACCAATAAAAAAGTTCCATTTAGACTTGCTAGTCCCTAGAATCAATTTTTTAGGGTATCAATTTATCAAATTTTATATGCATGAGAACTAACTAGAGAGAACCATGTAGAAAGTGTCAGTCCAATAACCAATCATAGTTTCCCTATTTGTTAAGTGTCAAACCTTGTCAAATTCTTTTTGTGTCAGTAGTGTCAGATCTTGGATCCAATTTGAGATCAACACATGGAAACCTATTAGTGTAGGATTCCCCAAACTGACATGCATAGATTGACACCATAAGCACCTGACCAATGAATGACCCCTACTTCTAACCTCTTGGCAAATTTTAGTGAACACAATAAATAGTTATAGGATCCATGTAGAGGTTGTAGTCCTTAAAGACACATTGGTACAAGAACACAATGATTAAAAGAACACTAGATAGCATTTGATATAGCTTGATTAAGATATCCTAGGAAAGGGGTAGAAAAAAATAAATTTCCACATGGACCTAGAAGAGCTTGGGCATTTATATCCCAATATAAGGAATATAGTTGGTAAATCTAGAGTAGTCATAGGAGTCTATAAAATGATGAGTATATGGGTCCTAATGGGAGAATATACTTGTAGAAGTAAAATAGGCCCATAATGATCCTAATGTTGACACATAGATAGAAGTTTCCATTAAGGAGCTTGTTAGTACCTATGTTGGCACTAATTAAGACAAATTTAATGGCTCGCTTTGGCCATTCAAATTTCAAACTCATCAGTAGGATGTGTAATTTAATTGATTCATAGAATCAATATTAGAGTGTATTAGCATGCAAATCATGTAAAAAATAAATTCAAACTATAAAAAAGGTGAGAGGGAGATGGAATGTGTCCCCATTCATAATGGAAGTGAGTGGAAATGGAGAGCATGTAAAAGAAAACCTATAGACTTAGGAGGATATGAAAAGTAGTTATGTAGGCATGGCTATGGGAATCTCAAGGAGATCCCCACTATCTCAACCCCCTTCCATGATCATCATCAAAATTATAACCACCCCAATATTGGTGAAGACCGAAAAATGACATGAACTCTAAATATTGTGCTTATAAAAGAAATAAAATTATCATGGCAAGTAAACCATTTTTTAGCACAAAAATGCTATATAAATTGGCCCATCTTTGATCTATCTAAGTGGAATTTATGCTTTTGTTAAATATTTTTACCCTCTCAATGGCTTTCATTATTTGTGTATCTTACGAATTATTGATTCTCTCTTTGTGGTGAAGTGATCTTTCCTTTTTATTTTGTCCAAGTCTAATTCACCTCTATGCAAGTGAACTCTCTTTTATAAGTCATAGCCTGTGTATATCATTATTTATTCATTATTAGTTATGGTGATGAATGCTTATTCTTCTAATGTTTTCATATATCTTGGTATCTCTCTATGAAATACTAATTCTAAGAAGTTCATGACTGATTTGTGTATGTTGTTAATTATATTATGTTCATTATGTATGCTTAAGTGAGTAGAGGATGTCATAATATTTTGGTGTATCACCCACCCACTTTGTTTTTGGATTACTTGTTTTTATGCACTTTTTCTTCATTTTCCTTACAAGTTTTAGTAGTTTAGAAGTAGCTTATGCAATCCACTAGGGGAATTCATCCCTCTTCAGAGGTTCACTCTAACCATAAGTATCCCATAGACATAGGCTGTTCTTATTGTGTCCTTTGGGTGAGGATACATGAAATACATTCTCAAAGGGTGAAATGAAAACACATCTTGTTTAGACATTAATATCATAGGGAAAATAATGCAATATAAATTTTTGAATTATAGGTGTTGACTTTTGGCCCAGGAGGCTAAAAATATCAATAGTTATGTACATGTTTAAAGTTTTGTTATAAGGGTTTTATATACACATGCCACATGGATCATGAACCATTTAAATGTTTTTAGGTTGTAGATCCTTCATACAACTATATTTGTATCATGCAATTTTCCATAACATTTATAAGTCTAATATTTAGAGTTCATGCATGACTCCATCACACTCCTTAGAATGTACCACTACTGGTCAATCTACATTACCTAACGAAGAGATAGTTGAGTTAAATTATGGCACAGACACTGATCCTCTCATAATATTATTATGTCATCCTATGTAATGAAGATGATGAAGATATTTGATAGATTTTAAAGGACTTCCATAAAGTGTTTTCCTAGTCTTATTCAGATATACTTGACATCAATCCTTAAATTGTATCACACAAGATTCCAAAAACAAATATAGTAGGTGCCTTTTTTAGTCAAATATAAGATCGGATGCCTCCATGATGCAAGATTCATTTAACTAGTTCCTCACCCTAAATGGGTATCTAACATTGTGCTAGTTGTTAATCATGATGCCCAAATTCAATGTTTTTATGACTCTAGAGATTTTAAATAAAGGTTTCCCCAAGGATGATTTACCCATACCTAACATTAATATGATAATAGATTCCACAATAAGATATAATATGTTATCTTTTATGGATAATTTATTAAATATAGTCAAGTCAAGATAGTTGAAGAGGATTAAGAAAGAACTTATTTTACCACACCATGGGGCACCTTTTGCTATGTAGTCATGCCTTTTGGAGAAAAAATGTTGGAACAACATAGAAATGAACTATGAACCACATTTTTTGAGATATAATTCATAAATAAGTCAATGACTATGTTGATGACTTATTATCTAAATCAAAAAAGAAACAACATCATGTAATTGATTTATGACAAATTTTTGAAAGGTTGAGATAATATAATGTATGACTCAATCCTAAGAAATGCATCTTTGGTGTCACCTCTGGTAAATTATTAGATATTATAACATCCCAATGTGGAATCAAGGTAAATACAAAGAAATTAAAATCTATTATGGATATGTCTCTACCTACAAGATTAAAGCAACTTCAATCTTTATACAGCAAAATCTAGGCCATACGTTGTTTTGTGGCATAGCTAGTAGATAAGACTCAGTCATTCACAAGATTAATCATGAAAGATAACAAATATAAATTGGATATTACATGTCAAGAAAGTTTTGATACATTAAAAAAATACTTGTTGAATCCACCTATCTTAATACCACTTATACTTGATAGGCCACATCTCCTTTATATTTTAGCCACTGATCATGCCCTTTGTACACTCTTGGCACACCATGATGACCAACATAAAGAGTGAGATATTTAATACATCACTCACATACTTGTTGATTATGAATAAAATTATTCCATAATGGAATAAATATGTTTAGTACTCGTATTCACTACACAAAAGCTCCAACACCATATGATCAACAATGAGACACATGTTATTACAAAAGAAGATCCCTTAGAATTTATCATATACAAACCACATCTCTTTGGATATATTTATAAATGGGTGATGTTAGTCACCTAATTAGATATAAAAATCATGTTAAAATTTTGATAAAGGGCCATATAATTATAGACCAATTAGTAACATCACCATTATTAAAAACCAATGCTATCAGTGAATTTTTTTCAAATAATTTCACAGCTTACATCACCACTTTTGACACATTAAAAATGTTCTTCAATGGTTATAGATGTGCATTTGGATCCAAAACTAAAATTTTTCTCTATTAACCCACTTGGGCACACAATACCACTTACATATTAGCTAATCTTCTCATTCACATAATAGAGTACGAGGTACTTATCCTTGGTCTCTAATAGCTTAGGCTATCTAAATAATAGATATTAAGGTCTAAAAGGATTCATAGTTGGTCATTAGTCAAATTATATGTGTCTACCAAACCAAGGAACAATTTTTAATTACCTAAAAGAATATGGTTCAACATCTACATGCTCGATTTGAATACTTCTTTATTGAAAATATCCCTCACAAAGATAATTTTCATACTGATGCAATGGCAAGTGTGGCATCATTGATCCCCATTGACATAAATAATGATCATGTTATCTTTACTATAAAATGGTTATAGTCACCATCGATATCCTAGGTTGACTTTATAGCTCTATCAATTTTAGTGACCAAGCATAGTACAACAATTTCTAAATGTTTTTTAGATATATATAATTTTATACATAAGTTTATCACCATAAAATGCACTCCCCAAGAATGATAAGAACCAATTATATAAGAATGCCATTTATTAAATCATCATCAGTGGGGACTTGTTTAAATAGTATTTTGATGAACACTTACGTCGATGTTTTATATTTGATGAAGCTAAGTTGGCCATCATCCAAGTACATGATAGTGTATTTGGTGGCCATTTTAGTAGGAAAGCAAAGGTCACATAAATTACTCTAGTAAGGATATTATTGGCTTACCATGGAACTATAATGTCAAGAATATGCTAAAATATGTGATAAATGTCAATGACATAGTAATATACACCATGTTCCTTCACATGAATTACAACATATTGTCTTCCCATGGCTATTCATGCTATGGAACTTTGATCTCATTGGTAAAATTAACCCAGAACTAGTAGGGGGACAAAATTTATCATTATCACGATAAAATACTTTTCTAAGTGGGTGGAATTAATCCCATTACAATCAACAAAAGGTGAATATCTATTCTACTTGATCTTGATAAACATCATTTATCATTTGGTCCTAGTAGTGGCCATCATTACAAATAATGAAACCTTTTTAAAGAAGAAAATAGTGATAAAATTTTGTGTTAAATACAATATCTGACACATGTTCTCTATTCCATAATACCCATAGGGTAATGATTAAGAATATGATAAAAAATAAGATAATTAACAACATCATCAATAAAATAATTACAAAATTCAATCATGATTGGCATAATCAACTCATTTATGTACTATGGGCTTAACACACTAGTATTCACAAATGAACATGAGTTACTCCTTACCGACTAGTTTATGGAACTAAATTAATTATTCCACTAAAATTAGAAATCAAATCCTTATGAGTTTATCACAAAGAGATTATCACAAATTATCAATATAGTGAAAAATTTCTACATGAGATAGAATCATTGGATCACATGCACATCCAAACTATAGATTACCTTAGAACATAAAATAAACAATTATAGTGGGCATACAATAGCCATGGTCATAGCAGAGAATTTAAAGTCAATAATCCCATTCTCAAAGAGAACCTTAGAAACATCAATTCCAAAGAATAAACAAAAGAAAAGTTCAAGCCAATTTGGCTTGGCTTGTACTTAATCACAAAAAAAAAATATCCCCAAGGTATACCATCTAGCTTCACTCGACAATAAGGAAGTAAAGAATCCATTAAACATTATGATCTAAGAAAATTATATATCTAAGAAACTCACAAATTACTTGTAAATAATTTATCTTACCTTACTTCTTGTATATAGTTTCATCTTCATGTTTCTTTTACATAGCTTAAAAAATACAAAAACATTGAAATATTTTCTCAAAAAATACAAATTTTATATCGTATGCATTTTCATGTTTACAAATGACTACATGACTAGTCAGTTTTATCATACATACATGTTTCACTTATTCTCTTTGAGTGTTTTTAGATCAATACTTGACTTAGGTCATCTACACAGATCCAAATTTTATATTACCTACCCATGGGGGGCATATACACAGATACATAAACTCAACATTAATACATTCTCCCATTCAGAGCATCATACTACACAACTTTTAGCTTACCAGGTTATATTTTTCTATACCCCATATCATCGCTTTTGCATTGCTTATATATTGATATTGATTATTGTATACTACATAATTTTTTTGTTGATTAACACTACTCTAGACTCATATTATGTATACTTTTATCTTATATAGATTCATATCACATTTTTATACATACATTCATTTATAACTTTACTAGTTTATATTTGATTATGTCTTTTTGTTTCTACATCTATTTGAGGGCATTTACATATTCCATTACTTTGTGGATCTACACCAATTACTTTAATTATGTGTATAATTTGGAAGTGTGATCATGTCCTTGCATGTTTTTTATTGATTATGTATGCAATAATTTGAACATGTCCTTCCATGTGTCTCTAAGAAAACCTTTCTTTTTGTATGCTTATGTGAACATTTAAACATGTCCTTTTATGTTCTCTCTTTCTTAGACTTAGTGACATGTGCCCATGTCCCTTGTATTATGGCCCCTTGGCCTAATTTGTATGACTCATGTGTTTTTAAGTATGATTTCATGTATGCATCATGGCCATGACACTTATATATTATTTGTTACACTCACATCCAGTTTCAATCACATGAAGGACCTCATTCATCTTCCCATATTCCTTGGGTGTCTTGATGGATATCATCCCTCATCCCCCTAGGTAGTTTACTCAGATTATACTCATATTAATTGTTCATATACATGATTAAATTAATTTATCTATCTTGAAGACCTTGTGACTACTATATATAACATACATCATGCATTACCAACCTATGCTCAAATTATTTTACATTATTATCTCATGTATACACACTATATTTGTTTATTACATATATATCATATGTTTTAAGTCTAAAACACATGATGCATAGTTCTTATTTTGAATAAATTTTTTGTAGAGGTTAAATAACTACTCTCAAAAGTGGGGGAGTTCCAAGGGGTTTATCATAGATATGAGGCCATCCTAATACACTCAAAACATAGTTTACATCACATAGACACATATTATAGAGCCCAAACTTAGGAAAACATAGTGAAAAATAGTCACATATAGATCAATCTTAGTTTTGAATAAAAACAACATAGTTGGTCAATAACATGACATAAATGACACTATCATATTGAAATATTGACCAAGGGACCATAGTAATATCTAGTAGCATGAAAAATATTAAATTATAGAATTGATAGAAAAGTATAGTAGGTATAGCTTAGGTTTGCATAGTATCAGTCATAGATTATTAGATATGTTCTATTTATGCTCAGTTATACACATAATCTCATGAGTTTACTAAAATTGGGGGCATCACACATGGCATGATCAATCCCTTTTAATTTTTAGATACTCAAACACATTTATTATTACTCAGTCTAGAATCCATATGAACAAATATTAGATTTGGTGGCATGTGCATAGCACATTGGTCCCATATGTTCATTTTGACACTAGTACTCTTAGATGGAATGGTAGCTCCATGTTATTCTTTATATTATTACTTTAGACACCATTTACACTAAATTTATACTTGATTATATCTATAGTGGTTGGCATTACTAATTAGTCCCTAAGATACACTCCTAAGTGCTTGAGTGGCATGTGAGGCACTTTTCATTTTAATGTTTTTGAGTGGCCCCAAAGTCATCCTATATAGTTTTAGCTATATCACACAATTTTAGACACATTGTGAAAATTTAGTTTTAGATGTATTTACTAAAAGTTTATAGGTAATAATGGTGTCATAGCCTACCTGAGTTATTAATCCACCTACATAGGATGGTTGGAAAAGCCATCAGTCTAATCCAAGTTATTCATAGATTATGATCCATCAACTAGGGATGGGCAATGATGGAGTCAAGGACATCTTGAGTTCTTGATCCAACCACACATGTATATTAATTAACCCATCAGCTTGGTCTAAGTTATTCACCATTTGATAATAATCTACTTACACACACATGATATCACCAAGTTCTATCATTAGTTCATGCACCCAACATGGTGTATTCATTCATTCACTTTATCTCTCATCTCTCTACTTATTTTTTTTATATACTTTTGTTTTTTATTAAGTGAGGATGGATTGATTCATGTTTCATTTGTAGGACATGAAATGGAACATGCTTTATAGACTTAGACCTAGATTCATGGGCTTTGCCTCTTAGGTAAGTCCAGGTATATTTCTTTTATTTTATCCTAGTCATTTCATTTGTTTTTGTTTTAACCATTTAGAGTTTTACTATGTAAATCATAAGCTAGGTTAAAGAGTTGGGTTTATATTATATCTAGAAATAATTTTAAATTAATTGATTCTATGTATCTTTCTAAAAATATTAAATACTAGGAGAAGATGAACTTACCTAGATATGAATATAGTTTTTTATAGATCTAAATACTAGAGATGACTGAGTAGATAGAGAGGAATCTTTCATCTATAAATTATTTTCTATAATATGGCTTACAATAGTATATCCCTCTTAGGATATTATCCCCCCCTTAGGATAATAGTGCCACCTTAGTACAATAGCACCCCCCTTAGGACAATAGTGCCATGTGGTGCTAATGTCCAAATATAACACTAGTTTCTCTCTTGTAATGACTATTTACAACTTTTAGGGAGCTATAAGAGTTATTAAAAGTTTTGTGGGTGATTTACTATCCTACATAGGTTCATCTATGTCACTATTTTGGATAATTATTCTCTAAAATGATAATGAATACCTGCACACATGAAACAAAATAATAATAAAATGTCAAAATAAATGAAAAAATAGGCTATGGGATGTTCATTTGCATGGATCAGAACACATGTTATCTTGACCATTGCCTAAAGTAACCCTAATGACAGGGGTCTCAGATAATATGTATTTCTCCCTTAAGGAATGTGGACCATAAAATTACATGATATGATAGGATGAATTTTTCCTAGACCTTTCTTTTATCAAGCATGTAAATGTCTAGGTGGGAATACTAAGTAGTTTGTAGAGTATTTGAGTAGTAATATTACTTAATCTAATGTAATAAGTACCAAAATAGTAAGTGCTAGATGTAAAATGCCTTGTGACGCTCTTTATATAAGAGGATATTTGTTATGAAACTAATACCTTATTCATTGGCTGACATTTCATGAAAAAGATATAAAAAAAACATAAGAGAAGGGTCACAAATCAGTTGAGACTCAAATAAGTGTGAAGGTCCCATTGGACAATGAAGGAAAAATTGGATAGTAGCACCATGTGGTGCTACTATCCTCAAAATGGCACTAATGTGCAAGATCTCAAAATTGACTGAAAGTCAATTATGACTAACCATGGCCCCTAGAATTTAGAAAATATGACTAGTGACTACTAGGGCTATCAAAATAGTGAGAAAAAGTCATAAGAAAGATTAAAAAATTTAAGGTGACCATGTGACTAAGGGATATAAACATCACTAATAACCTTTTTGTGAAAGAGGAACAAAATACATATTAATTTTGGTTGCTTAATCAAATTAGGGTGTTTACATTTGCCCCCATTTTATTCTAGTAATGTAATGAAATTGAAGTACTAGAGTAAAAAAAATATAAATACATACATGTAATTACCTATGTGAATGTAATCTAGATTTTGACCATTTGTTGGCCATAAAAGTGGATGAGAACTAGAGTTAGATATATGAAAGGAAGCATATGTTGTAAATTCCCCCTATACTGAAACTAAGTGTGTAAACTAAATGCATGGAAAAAACAAGACTCAATTGCCCCCACTTTGAATATGAGTAATGTAAGCTGATGGTGTCAAAAAATAAGGATCACTTGCCCCCACTCTGAATCTGAGTAACTATGAACTGAGGTGTGGAAAAACAAGGATATCTTTTCCCCAATCCAAATTTGAGTAATGTGAATTAAGGTTTGGAGAAACAAGGCTTATTTTCCTCCAATATAAATCTAAGTCATGTGAATTGAGTTTGGTGTGATTCTATAGATCAACCATTGTAGATGGCCCTATAATCTAAAATAGTAAAAACTTTGTGATTATACTGGTGATGATACTAATGAATTTAAAAATGGAATCCAAGAATGTGCACTATTCATCATGCCCCCTAATCTTGATATCTTAGTGATTTAGTTGTGTATATGAATATTTGAATGAACTGGTATAGCTATCTCAATGTTGTATATCTACATGGAGTGTATAACTAAATACATGTGTAGATCTATGTGTCTATATATCTAAAAATATATAACTCTAAATTTATATGTAAACATGTGTAGACATGTGCTTCTGAATCTTTGAATAAACTATGGAACTAAATGCTTGTGTAAACCTATTTAGACCTATATGTATGTGTATTTGAACATCTATGAAATTAAATTCCCATGTAAACTTGTGTAGACCTATGTGTCTATATCTATGAATAATCAATAACTATAGATACTTGTGTAGACCTATATGTCTAATCTTTGAATAATCTATTTAACTGAATACTTGTGTAAACTTGTATAGACCAATGCATCTAAATCTATAAATAAGCTATACAACTGAATGCTTGTGTAAATTTGTATATGTCTATCTCTAAATACTTTATGCAATTAGATTCCTATGTAAACCTATGTATACATTTATGTTTGATCTCTAAATAGTTTGTAACTCTAGATACCCATATGTCTAGAAAATATGAATGTAACTCTATGTGTTTGAATTAATCTATGCATATTTCCACTCACAATTTTAGTGAGAAAGATAAGATTGTGATGAGGATATGTGACCAAAAATGGTAAGTATAAATTGTGATTATTTTTACTTAGTAATTTTGATGTTGTATGAGGTTTGGAGAATGTATTGATTGTGTTGGAGTTTGATAACTTAGTATTTAGTTGTATAGGTACTTGATTTATTTTATGGTTAATGGAATGTAATTTTGTTTTCATTTTCTAGGTTTTAAAATAGTGAGAGGATTGGTTTTATCAAACTGATATGTGGTATCACATCCCATGTGCAAAAAATGATTGGCAAATCGGAGCTATGGTTCTCTAGATATGGAAATAATGAGATAGTTATATTAATTATCAAAATTGGCATGTAAGGGAAACCTTAATAAGGTGAAATTGAGTAAATGATGACTTAAATATGTCATTTTCAATCATTGTCAATTAATTTGTATCATTGGAGTGAGAAGAATATTGAGTGTGAGAGAGAAACATGTTGAGGAGATGGGATGCTAGGTTCTTACACTATGAGATGGTCAAGGCACTTATTTAGGCTAGGGAGGAGGTGCACCTAGTATGGGACCCTAACATTTTTGATTTTTTTTATCATTTTATTTATTTTTAATAGTGATTTTTCTAGGGAAAGTATTTTTTTGGATAATTCTATAACATGTGGTGCTACTATCAAAATTTGGGTGCTAGTGTCTAATTTCTGGCACTACTATCTAGAGTGTGGCACTACTATCAATTACCACTAGCATCTAGTTAAATCTAGTGTCTGTAGGCCCTAGATATGGTTATTAGCATTGTCAATTAGTTTTTTAATTATATTTTTGTTTGTCAATATTAATTTTTTTCACTAATGTTAGATTTGGTTGAAATGTTTGTAGGTTGATGCCCATATGAGGGAGTTCCATGCTAGTTAGATAATGGAGACTATATGTGGTTTTACCCTATCTGAGGTAGAGATAGATGTGTTTAATACATAAGGGTTGTGACATATGGATTTTATGGAGCCTATGATTTGGGATAAGCATATGATCACTACATTATGTGAGAGATGAAATGTAGGTACATGTACATTCTGGATACCCATGGGTAATATGCCCATATCATTGGAGGATGTGTATAGGATCTTATGGTTGCCAATATCTGGGCAACAACCTATGTTATATGAGGTGACTAGTGCATGGGCTATATGTATAACATCAAGGTACTTTTTTTCTATGGTTGTAGGTACTCATTGTATAGGTAGATAGAGTGACATACTATTCACCTTGATAGTTATAGATGATGTTTTATAGTTGTGGAAGTTTCTAGATGTGTTATTGTCATAATTTATTGTGATAGATGGGAGTGGTGTCTCCATTTTATATAGGATGCAAGAGATAATGTATGGCATTGAGCATCATGTGATAGTATATTCTTGGGGTCAAACTATGTTGGATCATTTATATAGGAACTTTTACCATTTTACTTAGGAGATGATTGGTGGAGATATCAGTGCATTGATATTAATTCATTGTTTAGCATATGAGCATATAAAAATGAACATATTAGTGCCATATCCATAAATGGATGGTCTCAATCATAGGTATTTATATCTAGATGGATTGGGATAGGGTATTCTCTAAGGAAGAGTAATACCTACTATTGATGGCTATTAGATAATTTAAGAGTAGAGGTCTAAATGCCCTATAGGGTATACCATGGATGGTCCAAAGATAAAATTTAATTGAGGTAGTTCTAAGTGAATTGTTAGATACATGATCAATGGGATAATGTATATGATTAGTTATAATATGAGAGGGTTACCTACCTATTTGGTATTATACATGATATGCCCCTAGTACCAATAGTGTGTTTGAGGGGTTCTCAAGTTCTTTTGAGGTTAGGGACTAGGCCTAGATCATTAATTATAGAGCTATCACTATACTAGTGATAGAGTGGAATCCAAAGATCAAGGTACCAGATGTGCATAATGTTTGAGTGACCAAGGTCTATATAGCCTATTGGAGTTAGCATAGGTGGGTACCTCTATTCCTGAGAGATGGGATGGTGAGTGGGCATAGGTGGGCACCTATATTCCTGAGAGATGGGATGGTCATAGAGGAGTTACTAGATGTAGAGCCCATAAGGGCTATGGATGATAAGTTAGATAGTTTATTTGTATGTTTTGATTTTAAAAGGATTATTATTAATTATATGAAAACTTTTAGGTACAATAGAGGATGATTATTGAGAGGTTATCATCGATTCAATGATTCATGAGTTAACATGACATATTTTAGATAATGTCATGGATGATAGATTGGTGGAACATGTGACCAATATAATTGGAGTACATGATCATTTATTTGATCATGAATTGATAATGATTATGGTATATAGGCAAGCATCATCAGATAGAGATGAGCTATATGTGAAGATATAGAGGCAGAGTATGCCCTCTCTTGATGCTCTAGGTGGGGTGAGTAGTCATATAGTAAATGACTATATATGAGTTTTTTTGGGTGAATATTTTGTTAATTAGCTAAATGATGAGAAAAATAGGTCTCTTCAACCATAACATAAGGAGATTGGTTAGCTAGATGTGCAGGTTTACTACATCAAAAGGGGACAAATCTCTCCTCTCATTAAGGGGAGGTTCCCTGTAAATATGCAGGGGCTATATACTATATATACAAGCAAAAAATAACACTCAGGGGTAGGATAAAACATCCATCTCTCTTTTTTTAGAGATGGTGTTAACAAATCAAAGGAGAAATCCTAATGAAATGATAGAAGGCACTCCTCTTCTTTTAGAAGTGTTGTTCAGTAGACAAAAGGAACCTTTTGGGTAGTGACAAGTAACTGATAACCAAAGGCGTAGTAAATAATAGACTGAGATGTAACACAAAGTCTCCACCTCAACTGCCCAAGAGTAAGATATAAAGGATAATGAGGGCACAAAGTCATCCCAAGGTCCTTTACATAGAAATAGAATACAAAGGATAATGAGGGCACAAAGTTGTCCCAAGATCCTTTATAGAGGAATAGAAAGAAAACACACTAAAGGAAATTATGGGGTTATAATGTCTCTCCACAATTGGCTTTAGGAAACCTTCTTGATTACTTTCACTAATTCTACTTATTTAATTAAATGAATAAAAATGTATTAAGGAAATAGACATAAGAACAATTTCCCCAACAACCAAGCTATTCTAGCACAAAGTCTAAAAAGTCACTTGTTTTCTTATTCAAATAACAAAATATGATCAACAATCTGAGCTCAAAGTCTCAATAATGCCTTTTAATTTGGGCAGAGTTTTGTTTTTGATAACAGAGAGATAGATCCCCTTAAAAAAATAAGAGAGAGTCCAATAATAGTGCTCCAAGATTGACTTGGGTGCTCTGTTTCACAAAAATGGCCTACGATGCATTCAATGTCTTTAATGAATTTTAAATTCTATCCATGGGCTATGCTGGCATCAAGCATTAGTTTTTAATATGGGCCACCTGATGTGTTTCCTTATGTGTGCACAACTATTCATTCACTTTACTCAATGCAAAAAAATAGGCCACACCATTGAATGTTCACACTCTCCTATGTCCACCTAGTGGACTGCTTCACCTTCTAGAAACATATCCCATGCATGGATATTTCTGATATTTATCCATCATTCCCCCTTGCTGTATTTTGTCCTTTTCTATGTGATCTAAGCTATTGACCTATCTCCTTGGTCTTGCTGGCTCATTACGCTCTTCCATCAGCTATTCTTCCCTTTGGCATTTTGGCCTTTTGCATTTGGGTCTGTGTTTTAGATTTCAAAGATCAACAGCTATTTCATTTCCATGAATTTGACATCTTTAAGCCCATTATCATCCTTGGAAATTCCTTCAGCTTTCTTATTTGATCTTTTCCTGGAGGGGACCTACTTTTTGGGGTCTTAAAAAAGGTCTAATTTTACTTGGGGAGAGCCCCCTACAAGGGTTCTTGCCTTTCAGGTGGTCTTGGGATGGCCTTTGGGTTTTAATTTTCTCAGTGGGATTTTGATCCTTCGATGGACTTTTACCACTATTTTCCTTTAGACAAAAAGTCTAAAGGAATTCCTTTGAGTAATTTGTCTAAAGGAAATCTTCCTTTGCTTTTCCTTAGTCAATTTTATACTAATCTTAACAAGTGACACATGGTGTTTCCTACTGTGAAGCAAGAGAGGACACTTGGCAATGTCTACTTAACTGATAAAAGCTTAAGGTACCTTTTGAGAGTCCTATGGAAGATGACACATGGCAGCTTCTACCATAGCTTTAGAAACAATATAAAAACATTTAGGACTCATTTGGATTCACACAGATGATGATACTTCACATGCCTTGCATACTTTAGCAACTCACCCAGGGCCCACCATAGTCCTTACTCAATAATGAAACAAAAGGAAGAAACTACAGACGTTGACACTTGGTAGGTTCCACTGAGCTTTACAAGGGACATTAACACATTCCACAATTTCTAGAAACAAATTATAATGTGTCCCATTAGATGACACTTGGCAGCTTCTACTTAACTTATAATAGGACACAAGGAAGGAACTATAGATGTTGACACTTGGTAGCTTCCACTCTCAGTATTTTTCCTTTTAAGTGTTCCTTTGAACCACTTTTTCTCACTGCCCTCCATAAGGGTATTTGTCTTGGTTCATTGCCCTTTATAAGGGCACTTAGCTTTGGGGCACTCCCTTAAACCTATCTATTAAACTAACCGATTGAATCAATTTTGGTTTAACGATTCAACAATTTAATCTTTCATTTGAAGCCATCTTTTTGTCTAAGTATGTTGATCTCTTTGAACTGATTAAACCCATTAAACCTATTAAACCAATTTGGTTCAAGGTTCAATAGTTCAATGGTTCATTCCTTTATTTTTTGCTAAGTCCTTTGATTGCTCGAAAAAAATGTGTTGAACCAACTGCTCGTTGAACCTTTGAACCATTGAACCCATTGAACCTTTAAACCAAAATGGTTCAATGGTTCAAGCTTTCTTCTCTTTGATAAGTGTTTTGAAACTGTTGAACCTTGAAGTGGTTGAACTTGTTAAACCTTTACTGAAGCATTTAATTCTTTTTGATGACGTTGAACCTTTGAACCCATTGAACTCATTGAAACAAAATGGTTCAAGGTTCAATGGTTCAATGTTTTAATGGTTCAATCCTTACTTAAAGGCTTGCCTATGGACATTTTTTATTGAACAAGTCGTTGAACCAACCTTGAAATCACATAAGTGTTGAGAGCTCATTCCTTTCCTATAGAGTTTGTAGAAATGAACCTGCAGAGTCTATAGAAATGAGTTCATAGAACTGGTGGAGTTCATAGATTCCATCTTATGAAGGCTATAGAATTGAATCCATATATTTCATCCTGTGAAGTCTATAGAATTGAATCCATAGATTTAAGCCTGTAGAGTCTATAGATTCAAGCCTGTAAAGTCTGTAAACATCTAAAAAAGCTTGAATAATAAAGAATTTGAATGCTCAAACAATTTTTTAAAAGGGAAGAGAGGATTTTGGTTTGTTGAACCAGAATAGTTCATATGTTGTCCCAAAAATGAGATGACATTTTTGGGGACAACATCTAGCTCTAGTTGGGGAACTTCCTTTAGTTGGAAAAGCTAAGGGGAGTAGAAACTAGCATCTTTAGTGCCTTGAAGTATGCCATTGGGCTATGGAGTCATGCTACCCAAAAATAAAGGTGACGAAAACAAAAATGAAAGCATAAAAATAGAACTAAAGCCTATACAAATATACATATGTACAAGCTGATCTTATCTAATACTTCATGGATTAAAGTGCTTCAGATGTTGCCCACTGTGAAGCAATGAAAAGGGCGTGCCATCTTGATATTTTAGAAATAAACTATTTTCACCATTGAGTTGATGAATATTAAATGGGCCTATCTATAGGGAATTGAATTTCCCATGCATTCCCTTTGGTTCTCTTCTCTTATCCCATAACAGAACTTGATCACCAATCTGCAAATTATGGGCTTTTAATTTTTGGACGAATAGCTTCTTCACCAAAATTTGATGTGCAACAATTCAGTCCACCACCATAGTTCACTATTCATCTAGCTCAGTTAAGCACATGATCCTCTTATCAATGGAGCTTTCATATATTTGGTCTTTAACCGCCTTTGCCAATTTCAATGCTGATAATTCTAGGGTGATTGGTATCTCTGCATTAAGACCATACAAAATTTGGAAAGGTGACATACCTATCACCCTTTTGGGTGTAATTATATCTAGCCACAAAGCATCAACCGATGCGTTATGCCATGTATTTTGGTTGTCATCCACTAGCTTCTTGATAATAGTCATCAAGTTCTTGTTACTTGATTTAGCTTGTCCATTCCCTAGTGGAAAGTAATCAGAAGAGTGGGAGAGGGTGATCCCATAGTAAAAATAGAACTGAGTAATCTCTTGGGAAGTGAAACAAGCTATGTTGTCTATGACAATCTTAGTTGGAAGCCCAAACCTATAAATGATATTCTCCTTGAGGAAATTGCACACTACTTCTGAAGTAACATGCTTGGTTGGAATTGCTTCCACCCATTTGGTGAAGTAATCTATGGCTATGAGGGCATAATCATGTCCAAATCTTGAAGATGGGTTTAAAACACTAATGAAATTGATTCTCCATTATTGAAATGGTTCTTTAATCACCACTAGCTTGAGAGGTAGAGCAACTAGCTTGGGTCTTCCCATGAACTATTGACATAGTTCACATTTATGCACCCATTTGTATGCATCTTGAAACAAAGTAGGCTAGTAATACCTAGCTCTAAGAATCTTGTGGGTAGATACAAGAGAAAAAAAATGTCCTCCATAGGCTAGATTGTGGAAGGACCTCAAAATTTGGTTTTGGTTGCTCTTTATCCACGTAGTGAAGGAACACTCCATCAAGGCTCCTCTTGTATAGGCCATCGTCCCAGAGGACAAAATTGACATATTTTAGTTTAACAATTCTCCTTTCTTTATGAGATAGGTGGGTAGGACACTCACCATAGGTAAGAAAATGAGCAATACTTGAATACCACTCATTCATGGTGGAGATAAAGAGGACTGTTAGCATGTCTTCCACTTCTTTTTCTTCATGTCTTGCTTCCTTGGGTCTATTGTCAGCAATCAATTAACAAATGCCCCTTCCCTACACTAGCTTCTTTATTTTGATAACTAGATCAAACTCTTGGATTTTTGCAATCTAATTCCCCCTTTTGGTTCCAAACTCCTGCTGAGTTAATATGGATTTAACTATGGTATCAAGAACCAAGGTGGTAGTGTGGGAATTCAAAATGTAAAAGTGAAAATGTTTCACTACTTTGACCACCACATAAGCATGCTTCTCCATGTTTGAATACTTTATCTCATGAGCTTTAAGAGGACATCTCATGAAGGATATGGGAGATTCCACACCTTCATTCTGCTGAACCAAAATTGTTGAAAGTGTGTGCTCAGAAGCATAACTATACATCATGAAATCCTTGGTATAATTTGGACAAACCAGAATTGGGGTGTGGGCAATGGCTATCTTGATATCTTGAAATGCCAATTTTCCTTCTTTAATCTAGCTAAAAGTGGCCTTTCCTTTCATCATATGCACAATATGATGAGTCTTCTTAGCAAACTCAGGGATGAACCTTCGTAAAAAATTCACTTTTCCAAAAGAAGAGTGAACTACAGTCTTACTTGTTGGCAAGGTAAGTTCCTAGATGGATTTGACTCTCTTTGAGTCAATCTTTATGCCTTCTCAGGATACAATGTGCCTGAGAAGCTTTCCTTATGTCACTCTAAAGATAGACTTCTTGGGGTTTAGAGAAATGCCATTCTAGCGACATCATTCTAGCAATTGTTGAAAATGGTGCACATGATCAGGATGATGCTTGGAAATGACTATTAAATCATCAAGGTATACCACAATGAACTTACCCATTTCATCTTTGAAAGCAAGATCAATTGCTCTTTAAAAAGTGGTGCCAACATTTATCAAGCCAAATAACATTCTTTGATAAGCAAAGGTGCCCTAAGGTGTGGTGAAGGCCATCTTGTGCTGGTCTGCTTCACTAACTTCAACTTGATTATATCCTGAGAAGCCATCTAGCATTGATAACATCTCTGAGTTGGTCACTATTTGAAGTACTTGATCCATGATGGGAAAAGGATAGTTATCTTTTAAAGATGACTAATTTAAATTCCTAAAATCCACACAGATGTAAATT
The DNA here is from genome assembly GCA_037957365.1 of Torreya grandis. Taxonomy (NCBI): domain Eukaryota; kingdom Viridiplantae; phylum Streptophyta; class Pinopsida; order Cupressales; family Taxaceae; genus Torreya; species Torreya grandis. The sequence continues at coordinate 452,602 of JARHVA010005337.1, forward strand.
TTTCCATTCTTCTTCCTCATAGGGACTATGTTGGAAATCCATGTGGAATGATGGATTGGGAAAATTATCCTAGCATTCAATATTTTTTATATTTCAGACAAAATAGTACCTAATGTCTTTGGATTATACTGTTAGGATTTCTACTTGTAAGGCACCAAATCATCCTTGAGAGGAATTTCATGGTGAATTTCCTCAAGCTTGAGTGACTTTAGATCATCATAAGAGTATGCCAAAACATCCATGTAATGGTGAAGCAGGTTAGTAAATTTGAGTTTCTCCTCCAGAGTACAACACTTCCCAATGTTCACCATCTTGGGATTTTCCTTGGTACCCAAATTTATCTGATCAAACCCCTGGGAGGGAGCTTGAATCCATTTATTTCTATTTGATGAATCTATCATGCTTGTCAAATAGTTTCTAAAGAAAAACTAGTCCTTTGTGAATTTTATTCCCTTTTAGTTGTAGAAATTCTTCACCTATGTCTGAATTCATTTCAGGAGCTGATTCAAGTTTCTGGAGCTTACTGCCTTCAAAGTGAAGATGTTTGAATCTATCTTTTTGTTCCAAAAAGGTTATGATTTAGTTGTCACCATTGAACACTTGCCAATGATTGGCATTATCAGGCACACTTGGTCTAAAGACCAATTTGATAGTGTACCTATTTCCTTTGAATTCTAGGTGAAGAACTAAGAGAGTTACTGAAACAATGAGTGCATCAGCTTGGGCATTGAATTACCTGGGTATGGTAGAGATGTTGAAAGCATCAAAGCTTTCAATTTGATTCTAGACTAGATTACAGTAGTGGTAATCTCTAATTTTTGGTTTGATATAGGTTCTTTACCTAACAAACCACCAATTGAGCATCTCCTTTGGCATAGAGTTTGATGCCTTTATCTCAAGTAGCCTTTAATCTAAGCAATGGAGATTTTTACTCAATTGTGTTATTTGTGTTGCTAAACTGCAACTTGTATGGAGAAGGAAAATATCTCCTTGAGGAGATATCAACACAATCCCAGCCCCTGAGTTAGTAGAAGAATTGCTGCCATCAAATTCTAGGATCCAGACATCATTAAAAATTGATCTTCTATTAGATTTTCCTTCATTAGGGAGGGAAGACCTTTTTTCATCTGTATTGTGCCCTACCAATTCTTCTAACATCTCATCTGAGTCAATTATTGGATCATAACCTATAGGACTTTTATCTAATAAAACATGAATATATTTTGTGGTCAAGAGGTAATTTCCCATGCCTGAAGATTCAAACAGAATTTGAGCTTCAGGGGCTGATGTCTAAGTGACAACATATTTTGATTCCTTTTCAGGAAGTAGCATCTTTGTGATTCCTTTGATAGAGATCCTCACTTTAGATAGGTCCATGCTAAATTCTCCTCCACCATCTTTGTGGAAATTTTGTCTAAGAAGAATGTCGTATGAGGCTGGGATGTCAGCCACCAGGGATATCATCTTGATTCTTTTATCTGGGAATGTTGTAAATGTAAACTAGGTGTCTTTGATTTATCCCAATAGAGGTACTTGTTTTTTCTCCATGGAAAAACATCTTCCAAAGGTTTTGGTCAGCATGAGTCCAAGAGATTTTGCCACTTTGGTAGGCATGATGTTTTTAGATGCACTAGAATCAATGATGTGGTTAGTCAATTTGTGACCATTTATTAATGGGGAAACATAGGAAGGTTCTATTTTCCCAAGGGTAGCTAGAGGAGTAATGATAAAATTGTTTGGGATGGACATGTTCCTTAGGGAATCATGAGTTACTTTTTTAACATCTTGTCTTATAGGAATGACTTTATTCTTCACACACTGAACTAACCTATCCAATTGCTCAAGATTGGATTGCAAGAATTCAAATTTAGACATTTAAATTTTGGTCTTCTTGACATGGTTGATTATGTCAAATGATTGAAATGGACTAGGAATAGAGGAAGGTAGTTCATATTTCTAGTTTTTAGGAGGGGTGGTACTGGTCTATGGAATTGAAGTTGAAGATGGAGGAATGCTTGATGTACTTACCTTTTTATTACTCACTAGGTCCTTTGGCTGCAAAGGTAGAGAAGTTCCTCATTTGGAAATGAAATTGCAGGCTAAGAAATTTCCCTTATTTTTCCTTTATCAGCTTGTTGGGCTAAATGGTTCTAGGACCCGGTGAATATAGCATATGATCCATCAACTACTTCACCTTTACCTCTAGGTTCAACTTGGTAATTTAGGAAACCAATGTTAGAGTCACCAGCTAATTTTTCTTGGCCTTTTGCAAGGAGATCAGTGTTATTTTCTTGGTTCAATTTAGGCTAGAAAGAGAAATTAGATTCTATTTTGAGATATCCAACTACTGAATTGGTTAGTGGTGCTTCAATGGTGAGTTTTCCCTATGGAGGAGGAAGATGATTTGACTATCCTTAATTCTTGGCAGCATTTCTTTGGTATGACTAATTGGGGAATGTCCTTCTTGGCATATCTTTATACAAAGGAGTTAAAGATATCCCTTGTGCCATTTGCTTCATAAGAGCTAGTAACTCATTTACCAATTTATACACCAATAGATCAATGGTACCTATAGATAGATATTCAGAAGATGAGAAAGATTTACCTCTATTAGGATCTCTCCTTATCTTTCCTGCCAAGATAAGGTCATCTTCCACCTCAGTGGCCAAATCTTGAGCTGTAGCAAGGTCTATTTGGCCAGCACATCTCAGTAGAAAACTTACTTCAGGTAGCTGAGAGTTGATGAAGAAACATTTGAGGTTTTTAGGTGTTGGCTGAGTAATTATAGGAATCTAATTCCTCAGCTTGTCAAACTTGGCTATGAAATCCCTCATTGGTTCATGAGGCTTCTTCTTCATTTGTGTGAGTTGAGCCAATAGGTCATGTGTATCTTTTGCAAGCTCGAATCTGGCTTCAAATTTGGCTTTTAGAGTGTTCCAGTCAGTTACAATCTGGGCCTGCAGATGATAGAACTATTCTACATCAGCACCTTGTAATGTTTCCATGAACAACCTGACTACTACATCCTCATACTCCACACCTATTACACCACTAGCTATGTTGAAGGATATAATATGTTCATCAAGATGAACTTTCCCATCACCATAGAACTTGGGGAAATTTTTCCTTGAACTACATGGTAGCTCATGTAGAGGTGGAGTTAAATTGATTGGGCCAAAAGAGTTACCCTAAGGACCTTGAACTACCATTGTATGACTATGGAAAGGTGGAATAAAATTTTTTAGAGGGGTAAGTATTGACAAAGTTTTATTAATAGTGGAAATGGATGCTTTGCCCAGTAATGGAGACTTGAATTTAGTAGGAGGAAAGATCTTGGTTTGTTGGAGGTGAGATGGTGAAAGAAACAAATCAAAATTACTCTGTCGTACCAAGTCAAATACAGGGTCAACAATACCTTTAGCCCTTTGGCTTTGCATATACTTTGGATCTGCCACGATGTAAAAATAAAAATGGAAAATAATTGGCATTGCTTCAGCTTGAAGCTTGAGGCTTCAAACTGCACATTCTTCCACAATAGGATAAATGGATAAGGCTATAATGATAATGGGTAAGACTTAGATGAGAGTCACCAGAGTATATAATGGATAAGGATAGGAACTACCTGTTTGAATCCCCAACAGAGTTGCCAAAAATTGTTCGGTGAATATTTTGTCAATCAGCTAATTGATGAGAAAAATAGCTCTCTTCAACCATAGCATATGGAGATTGGTCAACCAGATGTGTAGGTTTACTACATCAAAAGGGGACAAATCTCTCCTCTCATCAAGGGGAGGTTCCCTGTAAATATGTAGGGTCTATATACTATATATAAGAAGAAAATAACACTGAGGGGTAGGATAAACCATCCATCTCTCTTTTTTTAGAGATGATGTTAACAAATAAAAGGAGAAATATTGATGAAATGATAGAAGGCACTCCTCTTCTTTCGAAAGTGTTGTTTAGTAGATAAAAGGAACCTTTCGAGTAGTGACAAGTAATTGATAACTAAAGGCATAATAAAGAACAAACTGAGATGTAGCACAAAGTCTCCACCTCGACTACCCAAGAGTAAGATATGAAGGAAAATGAGGGCACAAAGTCATCCTAAGGTCCCTAACATAGAAATAGAATATGAAGGATAATGAGGGCACAAAGTCATCCCAAGATCCTTTACATAAGAATAGAAAGAAAACATACTAAAGGCAATTATGGGGGCATAATGTCTCTCCATAGTTGGCTTTAGGACACCTTCATCATTACATTCACTAATTTTGCTTATTTAATTAAATGAACAAAAACATATTAAGGAAATAGACATAAGAGCAATTTACCCAACAACCAAGCTATTCCACCATAAAGTCTGAAAAGTCACTTGTTTTCTTATTCAAATAACGAAATATGATCAACAATCTAAGCTCAAATTCTTAGTAATGCCTTTCAATTTGGGTAGAGTTTTGTTTCTAATAATAGAGAGATAGATCCCCTTAAAAAAATAAGAGAGATTCCAATATATAGTGCTCCAAGAAATACTTGGGTGCTTTGTTTCACAAAAATGGCCTACAATGCATTCAATGTGTTAGGATCTTATAGAGTAACTGATTACTTTTGTGTAAGCAACTAAACACAAAATTAAACCAGAAATAATAAGTAACTAAAAATCAGAAATAACAAAGAATAGGAGATACAAGAAACAACCAATCTTGTATTAAACTCTTCTAAACGGAAATACAATGAAGAAATATCTCTCTTCTCATACCTCTTAGATGTATAGATCTCTTTCCCTCAAGAGTTCTCTCTCTCAATTACAACCAACTCCAATCTTGAATTGATTCACCTTTCACACAAACTATGAGGATCTAACCCTATTATAAATAACTAGGATTCATGAGCTATGCATTCTCCACTGTTAGATGCACCTCTTAATCAAAGGTTCAAATCTGTCCTGCCAAAAATAGGAATGTGGACTCAAGACTAACAGTTATTCTTTACATGCAAAAAATATGTTCTTCCTCAAAATTAGAATTCTGAAAATGCATAGATGACCAATGTCAGTCTTTGTCTGCCTATATATGACCAATGTCAGCCAATCCATAACAGACATTGGCAGATTTTAGTTGACCCCTGACTGACATCAGTCGGTCTTGACCGATGTCGGTGATGGTGTAACTCTAGCAACCTCTACATTTGCTCATCTAGTGAAGCTTTTAGCTCCACAACTCAACAATCTCTCACTTAGAGATAAACAGCTACACTTGTACCTATACAGCAACATCCTCTAGCTTGTTTCTCCATCTTCAAGTTCAATCTTCAAGACCAACAAAAGTTGAATGAAGATTCAACTTCTTCTCTGTTACCAACTTTTTTAACATATCAGTAGGATTCTTATCCATATAAATCTTTTCTAGCTTTAACTCACCATCCTCCAATACCTATCTAATGAAGTGGTACCTAAGCTGTATATGTTTGGTTCTTGAATGAAAGGCTAAATTCTTTACCAAATGAATTGCACTTTGACTATCACTATACAATCTACAACTCTTTTACTCCTTTCCCAACTCTTCCATGAACTGAGTCATCCAAATCATCTCCTTTTTAGCCTCTATGACTACAATGTATTCTGCCTCTGTAGTAGACAAGGTAACAACCTTTTGCAACTTTGAAATCTAGCTAACCATCGTTCCACCAATAGTGAACACATATCCTGTGGTGCTTCTCCTACCATCCAAGTCACCTACCATATCCAAATCTACATGCCCATTAGAGAAGTGTTTGACCCTGCATAGCATAAATGCCTATTGTTTCTCCCTCTCAGATATCTGAGAATCCACTAAACTGCTTTCAAGTTTCCTTTCCTAAATTAGCCATAAACTTGCTGACAACTCCCACTACTTGGGCAATATCTGGTTTGGTACATACCATTGCATACATAAAGCTCTCAACTACTAAAACACATGGAACTTTACTCATGTACTCAACCTCATCATGTGATTTAGGACACTGTTCTTTGCTCAACTTCAAGTGTCTAGCCATAGGTGTGCTTACCGATTTTACATCCTGCATATTGAACCTCTCCAACACCTTGTTCACATAATCCTCTTGAGACGAAATCAAATTATGATTTTTCCTGTCTCTCTTAATACTCATGCCAAGGATTTTATTTGCTACTACCAAATCCTTCATGGAAAATGTGTAAGTTAATTTTACCTTAAGCTCAATAATATCCTGCATGTGTGAACCTGTAACAAGCATATCATCTACATACAATAATAGGATAATATATCTACCATTATCCAATCTATTAAAATAAACACAATGGTCAGATTGACATCTACTAAAGCCATGCTCTGTCATAAACCTGTCAAACCTCAAATACCATTGTCTTGGAGCTTGCTTAAGACCATATAAGCTTTTCTTCAACCTACACACAAGTTTCTCCTTACCTTTGACCTCAAAACCTTCCAACTGATCCATATATATTTCTTCATCCAAATCTCCATGAGGAAATGATGTCTTAACATCAATCTGCTCAAGATGTAAATCCTCAATAGCAACCAAAGACAATATAGTCTGAATAGAATTCATTTTTACTATAGGAGAAAAAATTTCACCAAAATCAATACCTAGTTTCTGTGCAAATCCCTTTACTACCAACCTGGCCTTATGTCTCATTTGTCCATTCTCTCCTTTAACCTATAAACCCATTTATTTTTTAGTTCTTTCTTTCTGACTAGCAACTCAACCAAATCCCACATTTGGTTCTCTTCCAAGGAATCAATTTCCTCATTCATGCCATGCTCCCACTGTTTCCTAGATTCTACCTGCATTGACTCATCAAAATATTTTGGTTCTCCACTATCAGTGAGCAAAAAGTAGTGTAAAGAAGGGGAATAATGAATTAAAGGTTTACTTACCCTTTTAGACCTCTTCATGGGCGTTTGAGACTCATTCATAGCTTGTTGTCTGCCCAAATTTTTTTCTATCAGTGATCAATCTTGGTCATCTCTGGTCAATGTCATTCTACACTTGACTGACATTAGTTTCTATCTAATCAACATTGGTTACTATCTGACCAACATTAGTTCCTACCTGACTGACGTCAGTTCCTACCTAACCGACATCGGTTCCTACCTGACTGACGTCGGTGTCTATGTTTTCTTGTGTGTGATTATTTTTACCTGTGACCTCATTTTGGATCATAACCTCATCTAAATCATTATTTCCCTGCTCAAAATTATTCAGCCTCTTGAGTTGATCACTGTACATCACCTTCTCATTGAAAAATACATCACAGCTTCTAATAATTTTTTAGCTTCTAAATTCCACAACCCGAATCTAAAATCTCTAGAGCCATAACCAATGAAAGTGCACCGCATAGATTTAGCATCTAGCTTCTTTCTATAGTCTTTATCAATGTGCACAAAAGCTTCAGAACTAAAAACTCTGAGATGTGAAAGATATGCCTTTTTACCTATCTAAGCCTCTTTTAGAATTCCACCATCAAGTGCACTAGAAGGTCCTCTATTAATCAGGTAAACTGCAGTATCTACAGCTTCTACCCAAAACTATAAGGGCAAACCATCATGCAATGTCATACTCCATGCATGCTCCATTATTGTTCTATTCATCCTTTTAGCAACCCTACTTTGTTGAGGTGTCCTTGGAACCATCCTTTCCCTGTGTATTCCACTCATAGAATAGTAACTATTGAATTTATTGTTACAGTACTCACCACCATTGTCAGATCTAAGGCAATTCAATCTCAAACCGATTTCATTCTCAACCAAAGCTTTCCATTTCTTAAATGTGTCAAAAACATCATATTTCCTCTTTATTTAATAAAACCATACATTTTTTGTAGCATCATCACTAAAAGTAACATAATATTGTGATCCTCCAATAGAAGCTACCTAAGCTGGTCCCCACACGTCTGTGTGAACAAGCTACAACTTGTGCTTCTTCTTTGTTGACCTAATTTTGAGAAACCTCAGTTTCTTCTATTTTCCAAAAATAAAATGCTCATAGAAATATAGATCTATGCTTTTCAAATTTGAAAGCTTATCTTTTGACTTAAGAACATTCATTCCCTTCTCACTCATGTGACCAAGCCTATAGTGCCACAACTTTGCATCTACATCTAAAGTAGATAAAATAGAAGGAGACTGATTAGTAATACAAGTAGATAGATAAAACATACCTACTCTCTTACCTTTAGCTAATACAAGTGCACCTTTGAAAACTTTCCAAGATTCAGTTGTGAGAGTTACTATGCAACCCTCATCACCCAACTTTCTTATAGAAATCAAATTTTAATTCAAGACGAGTACATGCATGACTTCTTTCAACACCCATGTGTTGCCATTCTGCAATTTCAGTTGTACTTTTCCTTTGCCAATAATTTGACAAGGCTCATCATCCCCTAAATAAACTTTTCCAAAATCTCCATGGACATAATCATTGAAAAATTCTCTATTTGGGGTTGCATGAAAAGAGGCACCAAAATCTAAAACCCAAGATTCTATTCTATTAACCAAAGAAAGTGTAAGAGCATCTTGTGCAGCAATACCTGCAACTTTTGCTTCTTCATTACCTTCATGATGATTTTCTTCTTTAACTTTCAACCAGTAATCTTTCTTTGCATGTGCTTTCTTTTCACAATTTTAATAGGTTATTTTTATTCCATTTTTGGATTTGGATCTACTTCTTATCTTTGACTTTGACCTTGATCTCCCTTGCTTGCCCTTCTCTCTTTGCCTTCCCCTAATTTCAATACTTAAAGCATTACCTGATGTTTTCTTTATATTTTTTCTACAATTTTTTTCATTCAAGATTACACTAACAACATCATCAACTTTCAAGATATTTGAAGCAGATGCAGTATTACTAACTGCCATTACCAAACTATGCCAACTTTTAGGTAAAGAGCATAAGATTAAGAGAGCCTTAATTTCATCATCAAAAACTATTTTGACTAAATTTAACTGATTTATTATTGCATGGAAATCATTAAGATGACTAGATACCGATCCACCTTCCTGCATTTGCAAATTAAATAATTGCTTCATAAGCTATACCTTATTCGAAGCTAAGGGCTTTTCATATAAATTTGCCAATGTATCCATTAACTCTATTGTTGTATTTGCCTATGATAAGTTGGAAATCACAGAAGATGCCAGGCTCAACCTTATAGATCCAAAAGCCTTTCTATCAAGAACATTCCATTCTTCATCTTGCATATCTATGGGCTTTCTTGCAACCCCACCCAATGGTAAGTATAGATCTTTTTGATATAGATAATCTTCTATCTACATCCTCTGTAATTTATAATTCTTGCCATTGAATTTCTCCATTCTTAGCTTACGTTCTTCTACCATTGCTTTATTCCCACTCAATCAGAAACCCCTGTGAGTGAATTTTGTAATCAACAAACACTAACACACTCTGATACCACTTGTTAGGATCTTATAGAGTAACTGATTACTTTTTTGTAAGCAACTAAACACAGAATTAAACTAAAAATAATAAGTAACTAGAAATCAGAAACAACAAAAAATAGGAGATACAAGAAACAACCAATCTTGTATTAAACTCTTTCAGAAGGAAATACAATGAATAAATCTCTCTCTTCTCACACCTCTCAGATGTATAGATCTCTTTCCCTCAAGATTTCTCTCTCTCTCAATTACAACCAACTCCACTCTTGAATTTATTCACTTTTCACACAAACTATGAGGATCTAACCCTATTATATAGAACTAGGATTCATGAGATATGCATTCTCCACTATTAGATGCACCTCTTAATCAAAGGTTCAAATCTATCCTGCCAAAAATAGGAATGCAGACTCAAGACTAACAGTTACTCTTTACATGCAAATAATTTGTTCTTCCTCAAAATTATAATTATGGAAATGCATAGATGACCAATGTCAGTCTCTGTCTATCTACATATGACCAATATCAGCCAATCTATAACTGAGGTTGGCAGATTCTAGTTAACCCCTGACAAACATCGATCGGTCTTGACCAATATCAGTGACTGTGTAACTCTAACAACCTCTGCATTTGTTCATCTTGTGAAGCTTTTAGCTCCACAACTCAACACAATGTCTTTAATGCATTTTAAATTTTCTCCATGGGCTATGCTAGAATCGAGCATCAATTTTTCATATGGGCCACCTGATGTGTTTCCTTATGTGTGCACAGTTGTTTATTCACTTTACTCAATGTAGAAAAATAGGCCATGCCATTGAATGTTTGCACTCTCCTATGTCCACCTGGTGTACTGATTCACCTTCTAGAAACATATCCCATGCACAGATATTTTCGATCTTTATCCATTGTTCCCCCTTTCATTGCTATATTTTGCCCTTTTCTATGTGATCTAAGCTCTCAAGCTATCTCCTTGGTCTTGCTGGCTCCTTAGGCTCTTCCATTAGTTATTCTTCCTTTTGGCATTTTGGCCTTTTGCATTCAAGTCTATGTTCCATCTTTCAAAGATCAACAACTATTTCATTTTCATGAATTTGACATCTTCAAGCCTATCATCCTCTTTGGTAATTCCTTCAGCTTTCTTATTTGATCTTTTTCTGAAGGGGACCTACCCTTCAAGGTCTTGAGAAAGGTCTAATTTACTTAGGGAGAGCTCCCCACAAGGGTTCCTACATTTTGGGCGGTCTTGGGATGGCCTTTGGGTTTTAATTTTCTTGGTGGGCTTTTGCTCCTTTGATAGACTTTTGCCGCTCTTTTCCTTCAGGCGAAAATTCAAAAGGAATTCCTTTAAACAATTTGTTCGAAGCAAATATTCCTTTGCTTTTCCTTAGTCAATTTTCCACTAATCTTAACAAGTGACACGTGGTGTTTCTTACTGTGAAATAGGCAAGGACACTTGATAGCATCCACTTAACTTATAGAAGCTTTAGGTACCTTTTGAGATTCTTGTGGAAGATGACACATGACAGCTTCAACTGTAGCTTTAGAAATGCTATAGAAACATTTAGGACTCATTTGGATTCACACAGATGTGACACTTGGTGTGCTCTACATAATTTAGCAACTCACTCAAGGCCCACCATAGTCCTTACTCAATAATGAAACAAAAGGAAGAAACTATAGACATTGACACTTGGCAAGTTTCATCGAGCTTTACAAGGCACATGTGGCACGTTCTACAGTTTCTAGAAACAAATTATAATGTTTCTTGATAGATGACACTTTGGTAGATTCCACTTAACTTATAACAAGACATGAGGAAAGAACTATAGATATTGACACTTGGTAGCTTCTGCTCTCAAGCTTTTTCCTTTCAGGCACTCCTTTGAACTACTTTTGCTCACTACCCTCTGCAAGGGTATTTGGCTTGGTTCATTGCCCTCTACAAGGGCACTTGGCTTTGGGGCACTCCTTTGAACCTATTGATTGAACTAACTGATTGAACCAACTTTGGTTCAATAGTTCAATGGTTCAATCCTTCAATTGAAGCCATTTTATTGTCTAAGTCTTTTGATCTCTTTGAATCGATTGAATTGGTTGAACCAGTTGAACCCATTGAACCAATTTGGTTCAAGGTTCAACGGTTCAATAGTTCATTCCTTTATTTTTCGCTAAGTCCTTTGATCACTTGAACAAAACCATTGAACCCATTGAACCTTTGAACCAAAATGGTTCAATGCTTCAACAGTTCAATGGTTCAAGCCTTATTCTCTTTGATAAGTGTTTTGAAGCTATTAAACCTTAAAGTGGTTAGACTTGTTGAGCCTTTGCTGAAGCTTTTAATTCTTATCAATGAAATTGAACCTTTGAACCCATTAAACCAAAATGGTTCAAGGTTCAATGGTTTAATAGTTCAATGGTTCAATCCTTTCTTAGAAGCTTGCCAATGGACATTTTTGATTGAACCAAGTCGTTGAACCAACCTTGAAATCACCTAAGTGTTGAGAGCTTTTTTCTTTCCTATAGAGTCTATAGAAAGGAACCTACAAAATCCATAGAAATGAGTTATAGAACTGGTAGAGTTGATAGAAATGAGTCCATAGATTCCATCTTGCAAAGTCTATAGAACTGAATCCATATATTTCATCCTACGAAGTCTGTAGAACTAAATCTATAGATTTAAGCCTATAGAGTCTGTAAATTCAAGCCCGTAGAGTCCATAGATTCAAGCCTGCAAAGTTTGTAGAAATCTAAAAAAGCTTGAATAATGAAGAATTTGAATGCTCAGAACAATTTTTTAAAAGGGAAGAGAGGAGTTTGGTCTGTTGAACCAAAATAGTTCATATGTTGTCCCAAAAATGAGCTGACATTTTTGGGGACAAGTTTAAGGGGAGTATATTGAGTGTAGGGTTGAGTTATCTATGTGTCAATATAGATAGAGTAGGTGTAGCCATATATCAATGTATCATAGATATAGGTGGGATTTTAGTTCTATGTTGATGTGTCTAAGAGTGAGAATGAGGGAGTTGGCCCCAAAAATCATGTTCACATCATTGAGTAAAGCATCACATCTGTATTTGAAGTGGTGTTATGATTTATATATATGGATATATTTTTTTATGTAATTTGGAATTATTTATTGGTATATGTATCTGGTTATATTGTATAATGTGTTTAAGTTTTAATAATTGTTTGATGTTTTAAATTTTGTTTTCATTTGAGTAATGTTAATTTGATTTGTATATGTGTTATGAATGTTTTAGGCATATGTGTAAGATATTTATTTTTTTGTATTGGTATATGATGTTTATTTCTTAATTTTTTATATCTCATAAGATGTCTACATGTATACCCTATGATGGCGATATGTTCTATCTAAACCCTAATGGAATGTAGAACTAATGAACATATTGCTCATGTTGTGTTGGTGTAGATGTAGACTATGAAAGTGGATCTTATTTTGATGCACTAATAGTGGACAACTGTGTATACTTTGATGTAAAAATCTTGATTAGTTGTAACTCTGAAACTACACTCTAAGTTTCCCTATTTATTACAAGTATTTTAATTGATGTTTGAATTGAAATTGGATTCTGATCTCTATACTGATTGCCATAAATCTTTATCACATTTTGAATTGAAATGGTAGCCTTTGGTTGATAGTTATTCCGAAATATCTTAATTAGTGGATGTAGTGGAGGTGCATTCTAAGTTTTATAATTATTTCCAAATATTTTGATTTGTGTTTATATTTAAACTATGCCTTTGGGTCTTTAATTATTCCCAAATATCTTAGTTGGTATATGCATTGGTGGTTCATTCTAAACTTTGTGAACTGATTACATCATTGTTGAGGATATGATGTAGGTGATTACTAAGTATAGTCATCCTAAAATTCACATGGCTTGTACAATGAGTAACCTATGGTTCTCCAAAGTGATATGGTGTACTTGGTTTTGCAAAGTACCCACAAAATGCATTAAAACATTCAACACTTTTGAAGGTATATTATTATTATCAAAGGGTTCATTTAATACTTGAATTTTATTATTTATCTTAGACATTGGTATATATATTGGAAACCTTGTTTAGGAAGGGTTGGTGTGCTCTCAATATCCTTTAGAGGTATGGTAAATTTAACTTAGTTAGAGGGAAATAAGTTATCACCCTCATTTAGGTTTGTTTGATAACTATGTTCTACTATAGTAAGGGGGGTTGAATGGGATTCATTGGTATCATTTGTATTGTTAGTTTAAATAGAAGGTACTTTATTTTATAGTGAATGAAAATTGTGCACATAAGAATACATGTGTGCAGGTGATTTAGCATGTGATCTAATGTTTGGTTGAACAAGAGAAATATGTGAAGTAAGATAAGAAGTAGAACTTGTATATTCTATGCCATCATCATCATAATCACAATAATCATCATTATCTCATTATTCCTCAAAATCATAATTTAATTCATTTTAAAAGGTAAGAGTAGAGGTATCATTTACATGTTCATTAAGATAAGGAGGAGAAGATTTTAACTTTTCATTACTATGAAATGTATCATACTGTGTAAGTGTAATACAAGGTGTTTGTGCAATATTCATTTTTAAAATACAAGCATGATTATCATTTTCTATTTGAGTATCAAGGGAATAAGGGGTAATAATCATGCTTTATTTTTGTACAATATGACATATAAGGGAAGAGTTAGAAACATGTGCATTATCTATTTTGATTTGATTTATTTGAAGCATGTAAAATTGATTTTCATGTAGTGCACTTATATTGAATTATTTTTAACAATGAAGTATCAAAAGTAATAGACAAACTAGGATCACATTGCAATAAAACACTACTAAAAAGAGGTTTTTCTACATTGCATTGTTAATTTTAGTTTTAGGAATAAGAGAAGAATAAGAGGAAAGAGAATATGATTTATCTAATATATCCTCATGTTCATTTGTATTATCATGTGCATAATAATCATCATATCCATAATTATAACAATAGTCATCATCATCATTTTAAATTAAATCATTATCATGATCTAATGTACAATCTTGAAAATTAGTCCATTCATTGTTATAATCATGAGAAAAAATTAAGATTCCATCAAGTGGATGAGGGTTAGAAGACATTATAGATGGAATTTTAAAATTACCAAAGAGGATAATGTAAATAATGAATAATAAACACACAAGATGTATAATATAATATAATATAACATAAATATGTGTGCAATGTGTGGATTTGTTGACCAAAGATTTTAATAGAAAATTGGGTTGTTTTGGAAAACCTAGTTGCTAATGTTTATGTGTATAAGATTCTAGTATATGGATCTAGGATTTGAAGTGAGGGTTGTGTTGTAAGTGTTTAATTTAAATTAAATAAATAAAACCCTAGTGTTTGAATGAATTAAATTATCTAGGTTAATTTAAAATATTTAAAAATAGATTTTTGTAACCCTTATTTAATGTGCAAAATTGAGAAGGTAAACTCTAAGTAAAAATTAGGGTTTTTAAAGATACGTTTGAAGTAAATCAAGTTCACCAAATGTTTTAATCATTAAGGGTTTTACTCATTAAATCCTAAGATAGATTAAAGGGTTGGGTCTATAGTATATATGAAAATAAATTGAAATTAATTAATTCTATGTATTTTTATAAAAATAATAAATACTAGGAGAATATAAAGTTATCTAGATATGAGCATAGTTTTTTATAGATCCACATACTCAAGATGACTGAGCAGATAAAGAGGAATATTTCATATGTAGACTATTTTATATCATTTGTCTTAGGACAATAGTGCCCCCCTTAGGAAAATAGTACCATGTGGCACTAATGTCCAAATTTGGCACTAGTATCTCTCTTGTAGTGACTATCTACAACTTTTAGGGGAGCTTCAAGAGTTCTTGAAGGTTGTTTAGGTGATTTAATGTCTCACATAGGTTCATCAATGTCATTTTTAGAGTTGTTTCTTCTCTAAATCACTAATGAATACTTACAAACATGAAACACCAAAATAATCAAATGTAAAAGGAAAGGAAAAATTGGGTTGTGAGATGTTACAATCACACAAAGCAGAACCCTTGTCCTAACTATTGCCTATATTAACCCTAATCGTAGGGTTCTCAAATCAAATGTAGCTATCCCTTATGAAATGTGCATGATCAAATTTCATGATATGATAGGATAAATTTTGCCTAAACCCTTCTTTGATCAAGCATGTAAATGTTTAGGTGTGAATACTGAGTAGTATGTAGAGTATTTGAGTTATACTATTGATTGATTTAATGTAATAAGTGCAAAAATAGTAAGTGATAGATGTAAAATTCCTTGTGAGGTGATTTATATAGGAGGATATTTGTTATGAATGTAATAACTTATTCTCTAGCTAACATGTCATGAAAGAGATATAAAAAAACATAAGATAAGGGTCATAGAGGGATTTATATTCAAACATAAGTTAAAGGACCCATTAGACACTAAAAGAAAAAGTGGATAGTAGCACCATGTGGTGCTACTGTACTCAAAATGGAACTAATTTCCAATAGCTTAGAATTGATTAAAAATCAAGCATGACAAGCTAAGGGCCCTTGGGATTAAGAGAAGGTGATGAGTGAATATTGGTGGTGTCAAAATAATGATAAAAGGGAATAAGAAAGATAAAAATACTCAAGGTGACCATGTGAACTAGGACTATAAACATCACTAAGACCCTTTGTGTGAAAGAGCAACAAAAGACATAGTAGTTATGGTTGCTTGACCAAATAAAGGGGGTAATGTAGTTATATAAAATATCATTTATTGTAAAGAGTGTCATGTTGACCATTTTTTGCCAAACAGGCCAAAAATCAATCCCCTTCTATCCTTGCTGCTCTAGGCCATTTCATTTTCTAATTTTGCATGAATCTATTCATTTCTACAGACTCTACAGGATTTATACAGACTCTACAGGTCTAAATCTATGAACTCTGTAGGTCTAAATCTATGGACTCTGTAGGTTCTAGATTTTTATAGACTCAGCAAATTAGTCCTTTGGTGCATGAAGGATCAGTTCAAAAAGTGTAGTGTTTACAAGGCTCTTTTAGGCCTTCATTTGAACAAATTTACAAGAAAAGTTGGCATCTTTGAACCATTGAACCGGTTCAAGGCCTTGGTTCAATGTTTAAGTTCATCAGGTTTGGTTCATGCCTTGGTTCAACACTTTGGCTCATTTTAACCACTTAGTTCAATGCTTTGGCTTGGTTCATCAATAAAGTTCAACACACTAGTCTAACCATTGGTTCAATCATATGGTTCAATTGGGCTTAGTTCAAATGCAACATTCATCACTCAGTTCAGTTCAAAGTTTAATGCCTAGTTCAATCACTTGATTCATCACCAAGTTCAATGCCTTGGTTCAACACTTTGGCTAGTTCAATTGGCCTTATTTCATTGAATCAGTTCAATGCCAAGTTCATTAGCAAAGTTTAAGGCCAAGGTTCAACATTGGTTCAACCATTTGGTTCATCGGCACACAGCTTTAAACTATTGAACCAGTTTAACCAATTGGTTTAATGGCTTGGTTTAATCAGATGGTTCAATCCTTTATTTCACTCAGGTGGTTCAGTGGCATCAGTTCAAACAACTTCTAGTTCAATCAGACAGTTCAATGCTAATGTTCAATGGGCTTGGCACACTTCATTGAACCGTTGAACCAGTTCAACAAATTGGTTTAATCATTTGGTTCAATGCTTGAGTGTAAAACTTTGGTTCAAATGATTTGGTTCAAAAGATGGCTCAATAAGGAGGTTTAACAAATCAGTTCAAAGGCTTGGTTTAATGGGTTCGGCACGTAATGGTTGAACCGTTGAACCAATTTTGGTTCAACGAGTTGGTTCAATGGCTTGGTTCAAGGGTGTTCCCTATAGTTGGAGGGAAACTAAAGGTCTATAAGCCCTTATGGAGGGTAGTTCAAAGTCTAAAAGCCCTTACGGAGGGTAGTTCAAAATCTAAAAGCCCTTACGGAGGGTAGTTCAAAGTCAAGAAGCCCTTGTAGAGGGTAGAGAGAGTTTCAAAGAGCTCGATAGAGAAGACAAAGAGTGACCAATTCTTGTGGACTTTTATCTATAAGAAAAAAGCTTGAAACAAAAGCTCATGAAGCAAAAAAGCTACAGAAAAGACCTGATAGACTTTTGTTGAGGATGGTGACGTCCTGAAAACCATCAAATTTAAGCAAACAAACTAGTCATTGGGTGATAGCCACGTGAATGTCAAATTTAACATAGTGAAGTAGCCATTATTTTTGAACTACCTTAGTGCCAAATCCTGAAAGGAGCTCGAGGAATGTAGCAACCTACTAGAAGATCACCCTAAGGGCTGAAAGAGAAAGAAGAAGACAAGGAGTAGAAATGATGAAGCATTCAAGTGGCAAAGGGAAGGTGAGTTATTGCAGATGAGTGGTGTAGCCAATTTTCTGTAGTTGGCAATAATGAGGGTATAAACCATAGTCTGCTTACAAAAAGGAGGTGTGGCCATGTTCTTAAATTAATGTTTGAATGCCAAAGTCAATTTGGGTGATTGTGTAGCATGGTTCTAACAGGTCTCTTCTAGAAGGATGACATCAGTAACAGTGGTTTCCTCTTCCCAAGAATCAGAATGCACATGGGCCACTTACAAAAAAAGACATCAAAATCTTTCCCAAGAAGTGCCATGTTGCTCTTCTTCTTTCTATAAATTGTAAAACTTCTCTTTTGAGAAAGGATTGACTCTCAGCCTTAAGGCAAACTTTGCCCAAAAATCTCTCGGGCTTGTAAGGCAGAGTTGCCAGTATTTTACCTTGAATTGAAACATAGCATTTTTAACTCCATTCTGAGTTTTACATCTTTAGTATGTGTCTATGCCTTGATTCTATGTTAAATCATTTTCTTAATGCTTTTATAGAATGATTGCAGCATTTTTGGTGCATTTTTGAGTTTCCTTTTACAAGTCTATCAGAAGTGTCCCTAGAGGAGTGTAGGTGAAGTGGATAGGCTACTGCAGTGTGTCCCAAAATGCCTCTAGTAGTTATTTCCTCCCTGTATCTCCACAGACCCCTAACCCACTAATGCAAAAGGTTTTCTCACATCAGATGAAGTGTATAGGCACTTCTTTTGGTGAAAAGTGTATGTTCAAGCCTGAGTGGGTCACATTTGCTGGTGTATCACCTTTTTCCTTTTTAGGCTTATGTTCTATTTTTAGCATCTCTCTCTCTCTCTCTTTTCATCGCCCCCCTTTTTTTAATTTTAGTTGTTAGTAGTAGGAGAAACTAGGGCCTAAAGGATACATTAGAGGGAGCTAGCCCTCATCTAGAGACTCTCCCGTCTAGCTTTTTCAGTCCCATAAGCAAGAGGGGAGTTTCCATTGTTACATGAAGAAGGCAGGAGCTCAGCCTCCTACCAAGGGTGTAATCTTCTGCATCAACCATTTTTTGCATGCTCAGTGGGACCAACTAGGTCAAGTTGTGTCCAAAGAGTTGAAGAATTTTTGGTGTGTTCTTTAACCAACCAACCTTTAGAGGCTTTTGCATCAACACCAATGGTGAATCTGAGTTGAATCAGCTGGTTAAGTAGCTTGGTGCCATCAAAAATCACTTTTTGTATGTATAATTCCTTTGCACAAAATCATGGGTCTTGTTTTCCTTCATATGACTATGATCAAGCTCAAGATTTTCAGAGAATCACCTCAAGCAGCTCTCCTAGTTGCCCTTCAATGATAAGGTAAATGGCACTAGAGTTTGAGAAGCAGATGATGGAGATTGACAAATTGGAAGAGCAGTATAGATATTAGTAAGAGTTGATGTATAAAGAGGAGTGTTTGTTTAGGCAAGCTCAGGCCTTGCAATCTATGGAGGAGGAGGTAACAAAATGGAGAAATCCATTTATTCAAGGTAGTCATCCTTGCATGCCCCCTCCTATCCTAAAAAAATCCCCCTCTTGTACACCAAATCCTTTCTATTAGATAGCACTCGCCCACTCTAGCTCATCTGATGCATCTGCTCTCAATCCCGTGCACCTAGCTTTCCAACATCAAAGGGCATCAAAGCAACCCCCCATGGAGATCAATCTTCTCAATTCCTTATATTGTGGATCTTCCATTGGGGGGAATACCACAAGCTAACATGTCCCTCATCTAAAGACTCTTCCAGTGCATCAATAGTCTCTTCCTAGCATTCCTCAACCTCCCCAAGTCTTTCGACAGGATGTGCAGATTCCAAGTTGGAGGAAGGAATGCTAGGAACTAGCACAGAGCCTTGAAGAGGATGATGATGGTAACCTCCAAGAAAGACTCTTTCAAGATGATATAGCCAAGCAAATTGAAGATTTGGAGGATATGATGAGACCACTTCTTGAAAGAGAGATATAACTTCTAGACCTTGTGGAGAAGCCCCAAGACCTTGGAGAAAATAGAGTTGCTGCCTGTTCACAAGAGAAAAAATCCAATTTTGAGATCTTGAACTAGGGGAAAATAGTAGAATCATGGGGCAGGATGGAGGAAAAGCAAGGTTTTTCTCAAAACCTTAAAGAAGCTAAGGCTGGTCCTACTCATGATGATGTTGGTGACCTCCAGGATAGGCTCTTTCAAGAAGATCTATCTAGAAGAATTGTAGAGTTGGAATCTAGAGAGAGATTCCTCAGCTAGTGTGTGATGGATGGTTCAGACCCAATAGCACATTCCATGTCTGAACACACCCCACTTACACATTTATAAGAGAGATATTAGGCCACACCTGATAATGATGAAGTGTTGACCAAGTGGAAGGAGGAAAATCATTTGATTCTAGCTCAAGGACTACCTCCTCTTCCACATGGTTTTCCCACTTCACCCCTTCTCAAGGAGGAACTTATTCTGTAAGAGGCAAGTGAGAAGCAGAAGAACCAATCTACAATTTCCCAAGATGCTATCATGAGCAACAACAAAGGTAGAATCATCATGGAGGCTCCTTGTGAAGACCCCATCTATAATGGAGAAGATGCAGGTCTTGCATATATGTAGATGTTCCAGCAATAAGAGGAGGAACAAAAGCATGGAGAACTCTCTCCCCCCTATTCGATGAACTTCCTTATTGCTTCGATGAGGAAAATGACTACACTAAGGAGCCTATGTTGGAGGAGGATCAGGAGGATACCTTGAACATCTAGAGGTCTTGATCTTTGAGGAGGAAAAGGAGAGGTCTGTCTTCCTGGAGGAATGCCTTGAAGAATAAAGTTTTGAAGAGAGAGGTGATGTTCTATGGGATGAACAATCATTTTGTGAGTCCATTTTAGACATCACCATAGTCACCCTTCTTCAAGAAGGCCAAGAGGAAGTAGAGGATGAGTCTAATAAAGTCTTCAATGAGGCAACAAGAAACAAGTCAGACCATGATGCATTGCAAAGGGATTATATAGATCAAAGGGCTTATGGTGATGAGCCACTAGCCATTGATTTTTTGGTGAAATACACCAGCATGAAGGACCAACATTCAACAAGACTCTAGGGACAAAAGAATACATGTATGTTGGAGGCAAGTTTGAATCTGATCCACTCAGATACCAGCCAACTCAGGTGACATGCAAGAGGAGCAGGTCACCAACTCTCTTTTTCATTTCGTTACTTGCCTACCACCATAAGTCTTCTTGCCAGGAAGGGGACTTAAGAAGTTTTCCATTTGATCTAAGAAGGGGGTGAACATTTGTGGTTAGTTGTATATAGTAGTTTACTTTTAGTTTCTTTCCTACTTTCCCTAAGTGTAGTTTGCATAGGTAGTGTTTTTAGCCTTGTGTGTTTCCCTTTGTGTGTGGGGTAAAAAGCTTCATGTTTGATTCTTGGATCTTGTGGGCCTATTGCTGATCTTTGTTCAAGCTACATTTGACTCTATGCCCAATGGCCTGCAAGGCAACTAGTCTTTAAGCATAATAGCCATGCTTCCCATGGGAGTTGCCAATTTGTTGACCATTTTTTGCCAAACAGGCCAAAAATTGGTCCCCTTTTATCCCTGCTACTCTAGGCCATTTCATTTTCTAATTTTGCATGAATATATTCATTTCTATAGACTCTACAGGATTTCTATAGACTCTATAGGTCTAAATCTATGGACTCTGCAAGTCTAAATCTATGAAATCTATAGGTTTTGGATTTCTACGAACTCAACACGTTAGTCCTTTGGTTCATGAAGGATCATTTTAGAAAGTTTGGGGTTTACAAGGCTCTTTTGGGCCTTCATCTAAAGAAATTTACAAGAAACATTGGTGTCTTTGAACCATTGAACTAGTTTAAGGCCTTGGTTCAATGTTTAAGTTCATCAGCTTTGGTTCATGCCTTGGTTCAATGCCTTGGCTCAATTTAACCACTTAGTTCAACACTTCAGCTTAGTTCATTAGCAAAGTTCAACATGCTGGTTCAATCAAGCTTAGTTCAAATACAGGGTTCATCAATCAATTTAGTTTAAAGTTCAACACCTCATTCAATCACTTGATTCATCACGAAGTTGAATGCCATGGTTCAACACTTTGGCTGGTTCAATCAACCTTATTTCATTGAACCAGTTTAATGCCAAGTTCATCAGTAAAGTTCCAGGCCAAGGTTCAACATTGGTTCAACCATTTGGTTCATCAGCACATAGGTTTGAACTGTTGAACCAGTTTAACCAATTGGTTCAATGGCTTAGTTCAATCAAATGGTTTAATCATTTAGTTCACTCAAGTAGTTTAGCAACATCAATTTAAATGGCTTCCAGTTCAATGCCAAAGTTCAATGGGCTCAGTGCACTTCATTGAACTGTTAAACCAGTTCAATTAATTAGTTCAATCATTTGGTTCAATGCTTGAGTTCAACACTTTAGTTTAAACACTTTGGTTTAAAAGATGGTTCAACAAGGAGGTTCAATGAATCAATTCAAAGGCTTGGTTCAATGGGCTCAGCACGTAGTGGTTAAAAAATTGAACTAATTGAACCATTGAACCAATTTTGGTTTAATGGGTTGGTTCAACAGCTTGGTTCAAGGGTGTGCCCTACAGCCAGAGGGTAGTCGAAGGCCCAAGAGCCCTTATAGAGGGCAGTTCAAAGTCTAGAAGCCCTTGTAGATGGTAGTTCAAAGTCCAAAAGCCCTTATAGAGGATAGTTCAAAGTCCAGAAGCCCTTGTAGAGGGTAGAGAGAGTTTCAAAGAGCCTGATAGAGAAGATAAAGAGCGGCCAATTCCTGTAGACTTTTGTCTATGGGAAAAAAGCCCAAACCAAAAGCTCACAAAGTAGAAAATCCACAAAAAGATGTGTCAGACTTTTGCCAAGGATGGTGATGTCTCAAAAACTATCAAATTTAAGCAAACAAGCTAGCCATTGGGTGACAGCCACGTGAACGTCAAATTTAACATAGTGAAATAGCCATTATTTTTGAACTACCTTAGCGCCAAATCATGAAAGGAGCCTAAGGAATGCAGTGACCCAATAAAAGATCACCTCGAGGGCTAAAAGAGTAGGAAGAAGACAAGGAGTAGAAATGACAAAGCATTCAAGTGGCGAAGGGAAGGTGAGTTATTAGGGATGAGTGGTGCAACCTATTTTTTATAGTTAACATTGATGAGTGGACAAACCGCAGTCTGCTTGCAAAAAGGAAGTGTGGCCATGTTCTTAGATAAATGTTTGAATGCCAAAGTCAATTTAGGTGATTGTGTAGCATGGTTCCAATAGGTCTCTTCTAGAAGGATGATATCAATAACAGTGGCTTCTTCTTCCCATGGTTCAGAATGTACATGGGCCACTTGTAAAAAAGGTCACCAAAATCTTTCCCAGGAAGCACCAAGTTGCTCTTCTTCTTTCTATAAATTATAAAACTTTTCTTTTGATAAAGGATCAACTCTTAGCCTTAAGGCAAACTCTGCCCAAAAATCTCTCGAGCTTGTAAGGCAGAGCTGCCAGGATTTTACCTTGAATTGAAACATAGCATTTTTACTTCCATTCTGAGTTTTACATCTTTAGTATGTGTCTATGCCTTGATTCTATGTTAAGTCATTTTCTTAATGATTTTATAGAATGATTGTAGCATTTTTGGTGCATTTTTGAGTTTCCTTTTACAAGTCTATCAGAAGTGTCCCTGGAGGAGTGTAGGTGAAGTGGATAGGCTGTTGCAGTGTGTCCCAAAATGCCTCTAGTAGTTATTTCCTCCCTGTATCTCCACAGACCCCTAACCCACTAATGCAAAAGGTTTTCTCACGTCAGATGAAGTGTATAGGCACTTCTTTTGGTGAAAAGTGTATGTTTAGGCCTGAGTGGGTCACATTTGTTGGTGTATCACCTTTTTCCTTTTTAGGCTTATGTTTTATTTTTAGCATCTCTCTCTCTCTTTTCATCACCCCCCTTTTTTTCATTTTAGTTGTTAGCAGTAGGAGAAACTAGGGCCTAAAGGATAAATTAGAGGGAGCTAGCCCTCATCTAGAGACTCTCCCCTCTAGCTTCACTGGTCCCATAGGTGAGAGGGGAGGTTCCATTGTTGCGTGAAGAAGGCAGGAGCTCGGCCTCCTGCCAAGGGTGCAATCTTCTGCGTCAACATGTCACTTGAGACAACCTTATCATAACTTATCCATATACATATTTTGGGGCCTCTCTTGATCATTTTATGTCTTTTGTGTATGTTTAACCCATTCCCGAATATGCCAAAAATAACACTAAACCATCCCCTAAGCACCTAGGTCTATTTCTTACTTGATCCTACCACCTATAGATGAACATGGTCCTTTATACTATAATGTGTAGAGAGGATTACAAAGCAGGTTAGTCAATAATTAGTCCATAAATAATGAAACATGCATAAAGAACTAACTAACCAAGCCGATATATTCATATGGGAATTATAAAGGATAACAAGAAACAAATGAAAGAAAGAAACACCATATTGGCTTCCCAAATGGATTCACCATACCCGTGTGGCTCAAAAACATGTTCTCCCTTGATCAAGCATCCTTGTCTTTGTCAACAATGGTGGTAAGCTCCTCCACTACCTTAAGAACACTCCACAAAACCTAGGCTCATGATTCCAAATCACTAAACTAGCCTATCAATTAAGCTTGCAAGCAAAATCTATGATCAAATGTAAAACCTTGTGGAAAAAATTTAACATTATAACTTTGCAATATTCAAGCTTTGAAAATATTTGAGCATAATAACCTTGCACCAAAATAGCTTAAAATTCATGTCCATGGCCTCTCTATTTATAGATTGGTCAAGATCAACCATGACCATCCATCTCAATATTGAGATGTGTAGCCATGAATAATCCTAATATTTGGAGTTAAATACATAATTATCTTCATCATGACCTTAGAAGAAGGGGCATTGAAGAGGCATGCGAGGCATTAACTAGGCATGGGTGACCCATAATCCTGATATTTGTGGCATTTATGGCCTAGGAATATCTTCCTAAGAAATGATGTCACCCGATGATG
Organism: Torreya grandis; assembly: GCA_037957365.1. Taxonomy (NCBI): domain Eukaryota; kingdom Viridiplantae; phylum Streptophyta; class Pinopsida; order Cupressales; family Taxaceae; genus Torreya; species Torreya grandis. The sequence goes on from JARHVA010005337.1 coordinate 477,465, forward strand.
TGGTTAATAGGAATCAATTTAAAAAAATAAATATTCAACAACTCTTATGGAAAATCCACTTAAGATCTTGATTTGGATTAATTAGCCTTAAACAAGGTTAATCAACATTTGTGTAATTATTTGAAAACTGGCCCTCAATTAATCAAAATGGTCAAAAAGTCATATTACTAGGTCATAATTTAACTACAGAGGATTTGGAAGGTGATGTTAGATGTGTTGGAGCTATATTCCCATTTAGGATGTTTCCAACACCAAATAACAAAGGTACATGATGTGTACCAATGTATTAGAAGAAAAGAGTGATCCAAAGCACTAAATGGTGAAATGGTCATTTTGACTCGAAATGATCTGATCAAAGTTAGCTAGCCCATAAAATTCATTACCCTATTTAGGGATACATTTACCTAATTGGCACTTGTAAGTGACAAGTTTGAACCATTTAGGACATTTTATGGATTTTGACCTAAAATGTGCATTTGAGTGCAATTCAAGTAAGATTAACAATTTCAACACAAATGGTGTTAGAAATTAGATGTCTACATTTTAACCCTATTTGAGAAGGCGTAGTGAGACATTCAAGTGAATTAACATATTTTCAAAGAAAAGAGTTGTCAAAAAGAAATTGGAAAAGACCCATGATTCCCTCTCGAGAGGACATACTAGGATGAAAGAGAAGGATGGATTCTTGAAAAGAGAGAGAAAGTGAGAGATTAACCCATGTAATAGATCCCATTTAGATGAGCTAATGCTTGCACACGTGATTACCATCAATGATCAAAATATAATTAGAGGTATAATAGGTCCCAGAGATGGGGGAAATGGGAAAGATATAATCCATAAATGTAAGGGACACACTGTAAATGTACCTAATTTGAGAGTACAAGATACATGCTTACAACATTGATCATTATCAAGATAAGTTGCACACTAAAATATTTCCATCGTGGGATTTAATGTCGAGATCTTGGAATTAGAGGAAAATGGAGAACATTTTGCTTCAAGAAGGGAAGCACCACTAGAACAGGGTCTCCCAAGAGAAGATAATAAGTACTCCAATAGATCAAATTTGATCGTGATAAAAAAGTTTTACACCAATAGGGAAAACTTTGATCATTAATAAAGAATAAATAACGATTTTTCCCCTGTAGAGCTGATTTGATTCATACATTGTTCAGATATTGTGCCACAACATGGGAAATTGGCAAGCAAAATAGCTCAAGGATATAACCCAAAAGATAGGTTAAAGTGAGTAGGTGCAAATGTACAATGCTTTGGTGTAATGGCTTAGAAATCCATATAAAACCAAGCATATGAGAATGTACAAAGTGATGAGAGAGATGAAAAGAAGAATGGAGATAGCCAAGATGACCTCAATAGAAATTGAGTGCTGCTTACATAGTTCCATGGACTCATGTTCTAACGTGAAATTTAGGTCAATGTAGTTCACCCATGTTTGGGACAGAATGGAATGAGGAATGATGAAAAATAGACCAATAATTTAATTAGACTCACAATGTATGCAAAGAGATGCACATCTAAGCATAGGCAAAGAATCCTGAAATCTATGATACCTAGAAGTCTAATTCCATATCATGAGCCTAGGTTTTGCAAAGTGTTCTTGAGAATCATTCATCAAAGCTGATGTTGACATTAAGACTTTGAGACTTGAGTGCAAAGTGCTTGCTATAGCAAAAGAAATTAGGCATAATAAGTATGAATAATTTAGAATGACATAAGATTCCAATTATGTGAGCCAGTTCAAATGTGAATATCTATAACAAAGGATAATGGTAAAATAATGACTAAAACCAGAGTTACAATGATTTACATTTAAACAAAAAATCAAAAATAAAGAAAAAGATAAATGTAAATGAACCTAACTTGAAATCAAGATATGATCTATCAAGACTTAAGTAGGAAAAAAATGTTTAAAAACAAAAGGAAAGAACATCTTAATGACATGAGACCAAGATATGAATAATCAAGATCCATGTCGACCATCAAGGCATTCTTGAACATAAAAGAGAAAAGTAAAATCAAATAGAAAAACAAGACAAAGAAACACAAGACCAAGAATGGAACAAGAAGTAATAAAAAGAGAAAAGGAGAAAAAATAAAAGTAGAGGTGTGAAAGCACAATAAAACACCAAGAAAACTTAAATAAACACACACAAACAAAAACCAAGTCAGTGCGGTTTAAAGATAAATGTTCATGCATGTACAATAGATGCATTAATTTCTACCACATCATAACAAAGAAAAATGACATGACAATTGTTACCTAATTAAAGAGGAACAATGAGAGATTAAATGGGGGAAGAGAAGAAAAGGAAGGGGCTGGCTGAGCTGACTCTAGATGTATAAAATAAGTGGGCATTGCCTACATAGCTCCATGGATGCATGTTCCAACATGAACTTCAGGCCAAATGTAGTTCTCCTAGGAAATGGGATAGAATAAAAGTGATGATTAGACTAGCTTGATTAATTTTATAGAAGAAATGGAAGATATGACAAACAAACTAGAATGGTACAGTAAAGAAAAAGCTAATGAGATGAGAAAGAATGATCTTGCAAAATGGCAAGTGTGTGGTATAAGATGAACTGAATTGGTGTTTTGTGCTTGCAAATGGAAAGAGAATTCAATATTAATAGTTGATCACAAAATGGTTAGAGCATGGGATGGTGGAACAAGATTGTACAACTGTATAAAAGCATGAGACAATATTTTTGTTCTTTTGTGGATCATGTTCTAAATTTTTTGGTATTTTCAAAGTATTTTTAATGTTTTTAGTGTTTTTGGGATAAAATATGCACAAAGTGGGACCATCTAGTTGAGGAGATGCATGTCCAAAGAGTAGAGGTTCCAATAAGATAGCTAAGTCAGATGCAATGGCCCATGCTCATAAATTGGTGAGAGTGAGGTGGTGGATAAAATAAGAAAGAAAAAAATACTTATACTGAGAAGATGCAATTGTTCACCTATTTGAAGTTGCACAAGACTATCCTAGATGAACTACTTTGTAGAGATGCTATTCAAGATATTTGTAATGTTCATGAGACATAATCGAGATCATAATTGGTTAAGGGACAAGTGTTGAAGCGTATAACATGCCTTAGACATAATAAAGAATATGCTTCTTGAAGAGAGTAATCTAGAACATGATGAAGAATGTGTTCAGAGTTCCAAGGGTTCAAAGCCTTTAGTATCAAGATTCATGAAAGTGGACTAGGGTAGTATAAAATGTGTTCAAGGTAAGATAAAAGGGTGGGATAAAATTATGATAGCGTAAGTTGCCCCCAAGTCAAGGGTCTTATAGACAATGGTTCAAAGATTTTCATACATAGAATCTCTTAAGGTGTATAATGTTCATGGGCTCTAAAATCTCTTCAGCATTAGGTTTAGCCAATCGATATGCTCTTGATCCATAATTTGTTCTGATAATATATGGTTCTAACCAATTAGGCTAAAACCTGCCTTTCTTTTTGGGTTCAAAATTCATGTTCTTTTGGTTTTATTTCAAAACTAAGTCACAAATCTCAAATTCTCAAGGGAGAATGCATTTGTTTTAGCTTCTCAACAATTTGTTTTGATAGGTCTACACGTTTTCTAGGGTATCCAAATGCTTACCATCCAGAAGTTCTAGTTCTTGAAGCCATGAGGCTCTATAGTCTTCATCATCTTCAATGCATTTCAATGATATTCTTAATGATGGGATCTCAATATTGATCGAGATGATAGCCTCAATGCCAAGAACAAGAGAGTACAGAGTAGCTCTAAAAGGGGTGTGATGATTGGTTCTATAAGCCCAGAGGGTAGGAAAATGTTGCAAGTGCCAATTACAACCAACATCATTGATAATCTTTTTTAAGATGGCTAAAATGGTTTTATTTGATGCCTCAGCTTATTTGTTGCCTTGTGGGTTATATGGAGTGGATTTCTTGTGCTTGATTTTAAATTTTGCACAAAGAGATTTCACATCTTGGTTTACAAAGGATCCAACATTATCAAATATAATACAGGTTAGGATTCCATATCGATAGATGATGTGGTAATGAATGAATTTGGCTATTTGTTTCCCAATAACATAAGTGAAAGGAATGGCCTCAATACACTTGGTAAAGTACTTAGTTGTAGTCAAAATGTGCTTATGGCCATTTGAAGATGTTGGGTTAATTTTCCCAATGAGATCGAGACCCCATGTTGAGAATGGCCATAGTGTTGTAATCCATTATAATGGTAAGGAAGGTGCATGTATCAATTTGCCATGATACTGGTAAGGAACACACTTATTTACATAATTACAAGCATCTGTCTCCATTTTAGGCCAATAATAGCTTATTTTGAGAAGTTTATTTGCTAGGACTACACCATTGGTATGGGCCCCACACATTCCATCATAAACCTCCTTTAGTGCCAGCTTGGATTCTCCCAAAGATAAATAATGAAGAAGCCTTCCATCATATCCTTTTCGATAGATCATGCTCCCAAGGAGGATATAACATGTTAAGTGATGAAGGAAAAGTTTTTGTTGGTTATTGGATAGGTTGGAGAGAAATACATGACTATGGAAATCGTTATAAAAATCTTGGTACCATGGTAGCTCAGGTGAGCGATTAGGATCAGTAATGGTGCATATCCTCTCTATATTTGATAGAATATGTGCCAGCTAAAGAATATTTTCAAACAAGAACTGTTAATCTTTAACACTATCATGCATTTGAATCAAGTAACCAATTGTTGCCATGGCATGAGTAGATCTATTGTTGATTCATGGAACTTGCTCAAACTATAGATATTTAAAATGTGTTTTGAGGTCATCAACAATTTACTTGTAAAGAATAAGCTTATCATCTCTTGTTTGATATTAATTAATTGTCTAATTTATGATTGGCTATGAATCTCCATAGACCTTTAAGCATTGAATATCCCATTTTATGGTAAGACAGAGCTCTATAACCAACGCCTCATATTTGGCCATATTTTTTATACATTCAAATTATATATGGAATGCCTTGGGGATCAAATCCCCCTATGGTGTGATCAAGAATTTTCCAACTAAAGAACCTTGAGATGTGAAGGATCCATCAAAATAGAGTGTTCACTATTCATGTTCTTATGATGCTTGTTCTATCATCATGATATAATCATCTGGGAGGTTAAAGTTGATAGGTTGAGTGGCCATAATAGGAGCTTCTGCAAGTTGGTCTGCAAGAACCTGCCCTTTGATTGCCTTTTGATTTTGGTACTCTATATCAAACTCACTGAGGAACATAATCTATATAGCCATGCATCCTTGAAGAGCTACTTTAGATAAGAAGAACTTGAGATAATCTACCTTGGTGATAATAATAGTTTTGTTATTTAATATATAATGTCATAGTTTTTGAGTGGAAAACACCATAGCTAAACATGCCTACTCAATAGGCATATAATTATGTTCATAGGCTACCAATGTGTAGCTTAAATAATAAACTACATTTTGTTTACCATGATCATCATGCTAAGCTAAAAGTGTCCCCAATGCAAGTTTCATGGCTGATATATAAAGAATCAATGGCTTTCCTTGTGTTGGAGGTTGTAAGACTGATGGATTGGCCAAGAATGTTTTAAGCTTTGTAAATGCTATCTGACAATCTTCATCCCACTAAAATGTTACCCCTTTCTTTAAGAGATGGGTAAATGGGTGGCACTTATCTTCCAGTTGAGAAATGAACCCATGTATAGACTGGATCTTGCCTTGTAGACCTCATAGCTATTTAAGATTGTTTGGTGGAGGCATTTCCATAATAGCGGTGACATTTACAGGGTTTACTTTAATCCCTCATTGTGATATAATGAACCCTAGAAATTTTCCTGATGTGACTCCAAAGACATATTTCTTAGGATTCAAATAGACTTTATATGCAAGAAGCCTCTCAAATATTCTTTAGAGAATGTTAGGGTGTCTAGCTCTTATTCATGATTTTACTAGTATATCATCAACATAGTCTTCAATAATGTCATGCGTCATGTCCTGGAAGATGATAGCCATTACATGACGATATGTGGCTCCAACATTTTTCAAACTGAATGGCATGAATTGGTAACATAATGTTCCCCATGGAGTGGTGAATGTGGTCTTATGATGATCTTCAAGGGCTATCTTGATCTGTTTGTAACCAAAAAATCCATCCATTAAGGATATCATCTCATACCTAGTAGTTGAGTCAACAATCATGTTGATGTTATGTAGAGTAAAATCATCTTTAGGGCATGCTTTATTGATACCATGAAAATTAGTACAAACACATATGTCTGGTGTCTTTCTACTTACTAGCACTATCTTATAAATCCATTCAGAGTAGTCCAATGGTATCTAAAAATTGGCTCCTAACAACTCTTCCAACTTGGCCTTAACTAAAAGGGTGATGCATGAATGCATCTTTCTCAACTTTTGCTTGACTGGTTTAACATCAAGGTGAACAACTAGATGATGCACAACTAAATATGGATCTAGGCTTAGCATGTCAGAATATGCCCGTGCAAAGATGTCTATATAATCCTTAAGAATGGATATAATATGTCCATGTTCTACTTCAGTAAGGTAATCTATAAAATAAACAATTTTGGGATCCTCATGGGTTCCTAAATTCACTTCTGTTGTGCTCTCCATAAGGAGTATGGATCCATCTTCTAGAATTGTAGGTAATATAGGGTCATGATCTTCTTCTCCTATATCTTCTTATTGTTCCTACCAAAGATCTAGATAATATGAAGAATCATAATCTACCTTCTCAGGTAAATGCTAATTGGCAAAGACCACTAGAAACTCAAGAGCAAGATGCTCAAATATTTGATGTTGTTCTGAAGAGATGCTTATACTAGCTATGGAACTTGGGCTGGATGGACTTTTGACATCTTGAGGGGATGAGTAAACTTTTCCACTTGGGAGTGCTTGAAAAAGGGTTTCACTCAAAGTCTTGTCTTTTTATTTACTTTTTCCCTAATCAATGAGTACTTCAAAGAGGTTTTCACCTAAACATTTTGATGTTTGTTCTTTATTATGACCAATAAAGTTTGCCTGCTCTCCAGATTAGGTAGAAGAATTTAATGAAAAATCAAAACCCTACTTATGATCACCAATGGGGAATGCATCTCATAGGCCCATGTATTCTAAAATTTATTCTTCATTTTAAAACTCATCGAGGCATATGACTAAATTTTTTTGATCCCAATCTTTGAGTTTAGGATGGTAAAGGCATAGGTTATAGTGAGGGTTTGCTTAAAGATGAGAAGCACCAATGGTAAAGATATAATGTCCTGATTTAGGAAGGGAAGCACCACTAGGATGGGTTTTTACTTTAATATGGGAGACTCTAATAGGACAAATTTTTGCTTCAAGATGGTAAGTTCTAATAGGTGTTATAGTCAATATGCAATTTGAATCAAACAAATCTGAATCATCAAGCTCATTGAAAAGGCTATAATGGGATGTTGTGTCACTTCTAAGAGTCTCATTACTTGCCACTTTGAAAGAGTCACTACCAAATTATATGAGGTCATCCTCTCATGGTTTAAATTCAATACCATGATTCTAGTTGATAATTCTAGGTAATAAGGGTTCTAAAATTCCTTACACATGTGGGTGAATGCCTTTCCCTATATAGTCAGGATGATCCATTATCCTATTAGGGATAGGATACTTTAGAATTTAAAAAAATCCACAAGGCCCTTAGAATATAACCAATCTCCCTTAGTAAAATCCTCTTGATCTTTATTTGGTGCAATTGTAGGTACAAAAACCACAGGAGGTTATGGTTGCTTCTTCTTTGGTTGCCAAATCTGATTGGGTCTGTTAGGAGTTTAGGAAGTTTTAGGCTTACCAAATATTTTAGGGATTTTGGTAATTTTACAATATGGAGGACATCCTTTAGATGGTACGTGGAATGCCTACATCTTTAATAATAGCCTACTTGGCTTGAGTTGTAGGAAATGGCTCAGTTGAAGTGGAGGCTAGATCACCAGGGTTTATATAATTAGATGGAGATGGATGAGAAATGATGGATTTGTTCTTCTTTGTGATGAATTCAAAACATGGGCAATAGTTATAATTATGAAACTCTACTTTAAGATGTTTGTAGTATTGGTATGGCTGTTAATCAGTGGGAATAGTAACCTAGGTCCCATCATGGGGAAACTTAAGGCATTGGTGAATAGTATATGGAAGTACCTATAATTCATGGATCCAAGGATGGCCAAGAAGTATGTTATAAGGAATCTCAATATCCATAATATTTATGTGTGATGAGAAATATACCTAACCATGATTGTAACCAAATTGTACCAGATGACTCCCTCTTAGTGTTCTCATAAGCCTTGATTGTAATAGTTTTTGGTTGAATGTCTTTATCCATGTAACCCAATCATCGTACCCATTTAATAGATATGATGGTTAGCTCTGAACCATTATTTATAAGAACCCAGTTGATCTTGTGATCTAGAATGATTATCTCAATGTATAGTGGGTTAATGTGGTTTGGACTAAGGGTGGACATGTCCTTTTGATCAAATGTGATTTTCTAAAATGAAGACAAATGTCTAACTAGGTTCTGGAATTGATCAAGGTTTCAATCATTAGGCATAATAAAATCTTGTAAAAGTTTGTTGAATATGATTTGATAGACATCAGATGTCTGCAAGAGTTCTAATATGGAAATTTGCATAGGGGTTTTATCTAATTGATTTGTTATATTATAAGGCCTTTGAATTGTGGATTGAACTAGTTTGGTCTTTGTTGGGATAGTATTCAGCTTTGGAACCATTGGCATAGTGTTCTCATTGGGTTTATGAAAAGAAGTGGGTGAAGGGCCCTAAATGGTAACTCATGGGTGTCTAGTTTTGATTGCAAAACCTAGAGGTGGCAAGGAGTTATTATAATTAGAAGAGGGAGGCAAAGGGCCTTGGATGGTGATTCATAGGTGATTAATAGTATTGTGACAATTTTGGGTCAGTGAGGAGCCTTTATAAGAAAGGTATTGTTATTCAAGATTAGTAACCCATGCAAATGGAGTAGCAACATGATTATGTCAACCCAACATCATATTACTAGGGGGAGAGGGTGTTGACCCTATAATGATGGGTCTCATGTTATGAGGAACATGATATTGGCCACGTGGTGTTATAGTAATAGTGGCAATGTGGGTTACAAAAATGCATCCCATAGTATTATTATAGTCATAAGGTACATTTTTATAAGCCACATTCTTTGTGTGGGAATTATTATGCTCATTATGATTTTGACCTTGTTTTTGGTTCTGATTCTACCTCTGTCCTTGATTTTGACCATTTTAATTATTTCTTGGTGGTGGTGGATCATGTCGAGGAAAGGGGTCCTTGTAGATTCCCATATCATGATTTGTGTCCTGATTAGGGACCAACATAATTTCCAGCTCACCATTTTTAGTGAAGTCCTCAATAATATGTCATAGTTGAATGCAACAATATGCACCATGACTAACAACATGATGAAAGTTACACCATTCATTCTCTTTGTACTAGTCTGGTTTTGGCTGATCTTAAGGAAATGGCCTTAATACTGGCCATATAATTAAATTAATTGCAATGAGATTTTGTAACACTATTTCAACCAATTCTCCTAACTTGCTAAAGACTCTAAAATTGTTATGAAACATCCTTTGTGGAGGTTGTCTTTGCAAAGTAGGTAGTGGATTTGAGGGAGTTAATTGTACATTTGGAGGAGGCATAGCCTATACCATTTATACATGTCTTGTTTCTATCACCCCATTTCCATCCATGTTTTTATTTTTGTTAATGAGCTTAGGCTTATCCTACATAACTATTTGAAGAGTTGGTGATTTAGTCTAATTAGATGCTTGACCTTGTGAAAAGATCTCAACAAGGCCCATACCAATAAGAGCCTTCTCAATCTACACTCCTTTGTCAATAATTTATTCAAATGAGTTAACACAAGCCAACTGTAGATTATTCATAACTTTAAGATGAAAATTCTATGTAAAGATATCAACCAACTATTTATCTAGTAAATTGTGTTGAAAGTGACCTGCCAATGATCTCTGCCTTTGTAGATATGTCGCAAAAATTTCACCATCATGCTACTTAGATTTTCATAAGTTAATAACAGTTAATTCATATTCTATGTTTTATGATAAATGGTTAATGAACTTTTTTGATAAGTCATTCCAATGTCCAACTGATCCCTTAGGTAGTTTAAGTAGTCAATCAAGAGCTTGTCCTGCTAAACTTTGTAGAAATAGTTGTAGTAAGTACTCGCTACTATAAGAAACCTCTTGACATAAGATGAAGAATGCTTGTATGTGTTCACATGGATGCGCTTTCCCCTTGTACTTGTCAAATTTGGGTGCCTCAAAATGAGGTAGAAAGGGGTTTTAGAGAATCAATAAATCAAATGGATATGGGCATATCTCATCGAATTTGTACTTTTTGACTCTATTATTCATCTCCAATATTTGGATAATTTCCTTCATATAATTCCATTCTTGCGTGTTTGGTGTATTGGATAAGATGTTGTTGGGGTGGGATGTGCCCCTGGTTTTGTTGCTATTGGGGTGGAATGTGCCCCTTATTTTGTTGTTTTTTGGGGTGGAATGTGCCCCTAGTTTTGTGTGAATCTAAAGGGAGTGTATACCTTTCAATCCATGATTTGGTTCTGATTTACTACTTGAGTTTAGCACATAGGCCGTTGAGTTTTGGATTGTAAAACATTCCCTAAATTTGGTTGTTTCATACTTTGCTGATTTTGGAAATTTCTATGTTTATTTACCAATCTTTGGGTTGGTTGAAAAGAACTAGCCAAATTGTCCTGAGGGATTTCCTCAATTTGAACTAAATGTTTGGGTTTTTGAGTTTGTAAATTAACAAGAGGCTCTTGATGATTAAAGAATGTATGTTCTATATCAAATAGAATATCTTGTGAGATCTCTTGTGACTTTAACTATTCATTTAGATTTCCTTTATCCACTATGTTAATGTTCTCATCTAATACTTGTTGCGTACTTTCAACCATATCTTCATGTTATTTCAAAGGATTATTTGAATTGAAGTGGAAACTAGGGAATTAGTTAAGTCTGTGACAAGTTGATGTATATATCATTGACTTATTATCTTAATCTTATCTAGAAGATCCAAATTCGTGGGTTTTGACTCTGTTTGTATTTCCTTCCCTTCGTTAGAGGAAGAAGATATGTCTATTTGTTCAAAATATTTCTCTTTCCATCATTGTTTTCCTTCTCTAGCTAAGGTATGCAATTGTTCTATAGGAAAATTAGAAGGTAGTCTAGCACCTGATTCTATCAATCTAAGAAGGTCTTCATCTTGATCTTATTGGGGTTAATATTAATTTTAATCATCTTTGAATCCTATTGATGTGAGGATATCATAAACAATAATGGGGTTATCTTGACCATCATAAAATTGCTAATCCTCATAACTAAGGCCATAAGAGGCCCCACATGAGTGAACCTTTGATTCATGTCTAAAAAAAGAGTTGTTCTGTGTATTGAATAACTTTGGACCAATGTTTGGCAACCAATCAAAGTATGCTTTGGCTCTCTTTTAAATAAATAACCAAGGTACCAATGAGACTATAAGCGAGGGTGGTTTGAAACCATGCACAATTTAGAATATTTGGTTCATGAGTTTACTCAACCTTTGGTAAAGTTTAAATCATATAAATCAAAAGAGAGTAAGGTAACTCAAATACCCAAGGTGAAAACTAGTACACCAAAGCCTAGATCTTTGTGATACACCCACACTACAAAAACTAGCTTCAACTTTGACAAGTTGACCTTATAAGATTAGAGGAAAGCTCTTTAGATTGTGAAGAAGATAAAATGAACTAAGAAACTCAAGATGTAAAAGCATACATGAATCACTAAGTATAAAGCTAGGACCAAATAGGTAGCACAATGTCACCACATGATTCTAGTAGGATAAAATATGCTCTAGGACCCAAAGTGTGAGTGATATTCAAAATGATCTGAGTCTACCAAAATGATAATATGATTTTGAGTCTTAATAAATGACATTTAATCCAAACAAAAAATTGAACCCAAGTTAAAACAAGATTAGTGCACAAATGGTGAACCCACTTTGACCTACCAACCCATAGAAATTAGAAAGGTTCAATTTTGAATGTGGATTATAAATGAAGGATTTAAATAAATTGGGTAAAAGATCTAGACTCAATTGGGAAGCATGATTGTGCCAAAGTGGATGACATGACACAAAGCTTTTGATAACAAATTAAAGAAGGAAAAGATGAATTTTCCATTTGGATAGTGTAACACCTCCCTTGCTCAATAAAATTGAGGACCATGTGTTTTGGTTATGTTAATTGAGTTAACAAATAGTTTTAGACACAAATCAATACCACGTAAGCTAATGACAAAAAACAAATGTCTTAAGTCTAAAATGATAAGGTATGGCAATGTGGGGTCTACTAAACTAGAAAGGTTTGGATCATTCTAGGGGAATCAATTGCATAATGAGTTTCATGCCAAATAATGTAAAAGACAAGCATGGAAACTAGGTGACCATGGTATTGGATAGTTGTAAAAAGGTCTAGTCTTTTTTACAACAACTACATTATACTATTAGCTCAGTGTATTGTGTTATCCAAATGTAGACATGTATCATGTGAAACTCCAAAGGAGTCAAATAAATTCAATGTCGGGAAGTGAAACCCCAAGTCAAATCTTCCCTAAAAAACTTGTGGGAGGTAATGACATCCCGATCACAAGCCAAGCTTGCATGAAAATAAAGAAAGCATAAAATAGAAAGACTTTAGGGTCATTTTCAAGATCACCCAAACTTTGGTGTTTTTTTGGGGAATGCTTTAGGTGACATTCTTTTTATGCCTTAGAATAGGCTATTTGTAATAGGAATGGTTCTTTTGATTCCAAGGGTTACATATAAGGGACAAATGGAATATCATACACACAACATTCCTCTTTTTTCCAAACAAAACCTAATTAAACAACTATTACAAACAAGAATTGACAAGTGTGTTCAATTATAAATCCAAATGAAATGTTTGGGGGTGTTCATTTGACTCCTTGGTCTTAGTTTTAAACATTGAAAACATTTACCAAAACAAAGTTCTTAATTGATTTTTAAGCATTCAAGAAGTGATTGAAACATGCTTTTATCAAATCAAAATCTTGTTCCTGTAGAAAAATGTTAGCATGTCCTTTATCTTTGAAGCTCTTTTTAGCTTGAAATAATGAACTTTGAAAAAGTAGCTCTCATGTCTGTTTTTTGAAAAACACAGTGATCAATGTCAGTTATTAAAATTGACGATGGTTACTTTGTCTAAAGGGACCTAATCGATGTCAACTTTACTAATCAACATAAATTAATCTAGGTAACCAAAGTTGGTATCACTTATCAATGTCGATTACTGTGTAAAATTTTGGCAAACAAGAATGGCAAAATAAAGTTAGAAAATCAATTTGAATGAGTTTTAAGGGTCTAAATGGATATTTTAGAGTTGCAAAGTGATCTTCTTTAGGTGTGAGATGAGTCTTGTCCCATCAAGAATGCCAAGATGTAGAGAGGATTACAAATCAAGTTATTCAAGCATTAGTCCATAAATAATAAAACATGCATAAAGAACTAACTAACCAAGCCTATCTATTCCAATGTGAATTACAAAGGATAGTAACAAATGAATGAAAGAAAGGAACACCATATTACCTTCCCAAATAGATTCACCATAGCCATGTGGCTCAAAAACATGTTCTCCCTTGATCAATCATCCTTTTCTTTGTCAAAAATGGTGGTAAGCTCCTCCAATGCCTCATGAACACTCCACAAAACCTAGGCTCAAGATTCCAAATCACTAAACTAGCCTATTAATGAAGCTTGCAAGCAAAATCTATTATCAAATATAGAAATTTTTGGGAATAGTTTACAATATTCAAGCTTTGAAGATATTTGAGCATAATAACCTTACACCAAAATAGCTTGAAATTCATATCCATGGCCTATCTATTTATAGATTTTTGAGAATTGTTAGGATCAACCATGACCATCCATCTCAAGATTGAGATGTGTGGCCATGGATAATCCTAATATTTGGAATTAAATCAATAATTATCTTCATCATGACCTTGGAAGAATGGGCATTGAAGAGGCATGGGAGGCATTAACTAGGCATGGGTGACCCATAGTCTTGATATTTATGGCATTTATGGCCTACAGATGTCTTCACAAGAAATGATGTAACCTGATGATGCAATTAATAAGAATCAATTTTCAAAAATAAATATTCAACAATTCTCATGTAAAATCCACTTAAGCTCTTGATTTGGATTAATTAGCCTTAAACAAGGTTAGTCAACATTTGTGTAATTATTTGAAAATTGGCCCTCAATTGATCAAAATGGTCAAAAAGTCATATTACTGGGTTGTAATTTGATTGGAGAGGAACTGGAAGGAAATGTTAGATGAATTGTATATGTATTCCCATTTAGGATGTTGCCAACACCAAATAACAAAGGTACATGATGTGTACCAATGAATTATAAGAAAAGAGTGATCCAAAGCACTAAATGGTGAAATGGTCAATTTGACTCGAAATGATCTAATCGAAGTTAGTTGGCCCATAAAATGTATTGCCCTTTTTAGGGATACTTTGACCTAAACTAGAACCTATAAGTGACAAGTTAGAACCATTTATGACATTTTATGGATTTTAACCTAAAATGTGCATTTAAGTGCAATTTGAGTAAGATTGATAATTTCAACACAAATGGTGTTAGGAATTGGATGTCTACATAATGAACTATGTTATTTACCAAATGGAAGACCTAATGTTCCCTTTCTCCTTACTCTCCCAAAGCATATATTTTTGTTTATCTAAGCACCCCTAGGGTTGGCCTAGAACTATTTCACATCTTGACAAGCTCCAAAATTTTATATATAAACCAATTTCATTCACCTATCCATTTGATGGAAGTAAGATGAAATTAATCACAAATAAACTCAAATACAATTGTCCAAATCAAGGTAATTGATCCCTATTCTTCCCTACATATGCATACACCCATATAAAAAAATCCTAAAGCTCATATTACTTAGATTCTAGTCTCAATTCGTACTTAAATCACTCAAATAGGCACTCATAAAATAATTTACTTTCACTCGCACCAATACTTAGATTAGGAGAACTACATTAGGCTTGATCCTTTTTTGAGATATTGGTATGTAGGAGATTCTCATCACATGTTCTATTAAGGTCACATCCAACATAACTTACTAATGCCACTCTTTTTATACTTATGCTTATCAAAAACCTTAATAAACATGTAAGCATAAGGTTTGGCATTAGAGTCAGTCAAAATAAGGAACAAACAATAAACCAACATCTATGCACATAGGCACAAACTCCTTAGAACTAGGTGAAGGTGCATGTAGAAGTTCGTTATCCCTACTTGGAAAATGAAATGGTCACAACACATTAGACACTAACATGGTTCACTAATATCCAAAGGACCGTGTTATTGTCTAATAGGATTTTTGATGCCTTATTACTATTCATAATACCTTGTATAGTTCCTACACCAATTTTCATCCTATCATTCATCTATCTTAGTTAATTTCTAGGTAATTGCATCTCTTGTAATTCATATGCTATTTATATAATAATCATATAAATTAATATTATATAAATCAAAGGCTATTAATATTACATATTTATTCCTTGATTTATTATTCTAACACTTTAGTAGATTAGGGTTTTACATTCCATAAATCCATTAAAAGTTAAATCGTTATGAAAACCCAAGGTTTAGGATACAATGAGGTGATTATTCAAGCTTTAATTTTAAAATTTCAAATTTATGTAACTTTAGATTTCCAAGATAACCTTAGAATATTGTATAATTAAATTATTATCATGGATTCCTAAGGTTTAAAGAGGCTTGAATAAATATTTAAAAAAAAGGGTCCCTATTTTAAATTTTCAAAATTGGGCATGTGTGTTAAGGCACAAAAGTACCTAAATACATAAAGATAATCCCCTAGATGAAGAAGAAGATGGTGTTGCATGAACCCTAAGAACCTACCATAAATGAATATACTTATTCTCAGTGAACGGTTTGGTGAATATATTAATAATCTTATCTATTGTCTAGATGTAGTGGAGATAAATGACTTTCTTGTCAAAGAGATCATAAATGAAATCCATGTGAATCTCAATATTCCTAGCCTGTTGATGGATGAATTGATTCATGTAGATCTAGATTGTGATTTGGTTTTCATAGAAAATGATTTTTGGTCATTGAAATTGAATGACAAACTTAGTTCAAATCCATATTAGCTAAATAACATCAGTGATAGCATTAATAGCTCCTCTATATTATTTCTTAATAAAATATAAGGAAATAAAATTATACTTATTACTTGACCAAACTAATTGGACTTGAATTGAGGGAGAAATAGTATACTAAAAAGACTTATGGTTTTGAATATCACTTGTCCAGTCTGAATCTATATAACCAATCAAGTCAATATCAATGTCTATTCTTTAGTGAATATCAAAATAATGAGTACCCTGAATGTAGTGGAAAATCCACTTTGATGATTTCTAGTTTAGCTCATGTGGTTCCTAAATAAATATAGAGATCATGCCCACTACATATGAAATATCAGGTCTAGTGTGTTTATAGTAGATTATACTTCTAACAAGTTCTAAATATGAGGTAACATCAACCAAAGGAGATATAAAATTAGCCTCAATCTTCACACAAAATAGAAAAGGATTCAAAGCTATCTTATAGTCATCCATGTAACACATGTAATAAAATCAAGAGCATACTTGGAATGTTTAGTAATGATCCCAAAATAAAATTGAGAAATTTCAATCCTAAGGAAGTAATGCAACAAACCCGTGTTAATCATTGAAAATGTATTAGACAATGAAATTTTCACTACTCTAATATTGATGACGAATTCCCTATGATCAATAGGTCATCCACATAGAGAACTAGAATCAAAAGTGAATCATCATACCATAAAATATACACATTCAGATTAGAATGGCATATGGTGAACCCAACTAAAAGAGTAAATGGGTCCATTTGGGCATACCAAGGTCAAAAAACTTATTTAAGGCCATATGTATTTTTATAAATTTTTCAAACTAAGGAGGAATCTTTCACAAATCCTTGTGGTTGCTCCATGTATATTTATTATTTGAGTTCATTATGAAGAATGACACTCTTCACATCCATGTGATGAACATCCCAGTGATGTGCTTTGGTAATAGCATGAGTGAGTTAGATTGAGTTCATTTTGGAAAATAGGGTGAAGTATCAATATAGTCAATGTCAGGTACCTTAAAAAACACTTTTCTACCAAACATGGTTTAAAATTGTCTATATAGCCATCTATTGCAAATTTTTATCATTAGATCTACCTACATTGAGCAAGTTTTATTCCCTTAGGAAGAGGGAATAAATCCCAAGAGTTGTTCTTTAGTAGCGAACCATATTCCTCTTCCATATAAGTATCATACTCAGGAGTGCATGATGCCTCATGAAACAATTATGGATAATATTGAGATGTAATGAAAGCATGTGGAGAATTATGGAATTGTTAATAGGTTTTCATGGTGTTTAATGGATCTCTAACCCATATTCCAACACTTTATAGTGTCTATCTAGCCTAAAAATGACCAGTGCTTAGACTGTTAGGAGGACATTGATCATCCTCTAAATATATTTTGGGAGAAGGAGGAGGTGAATCCTCATTAATAATCTCATGATTAGAACTAGAAGAATAAATTAAATTATTAGGAATCTATTCAAGTGGATTTAAATAATCACAACTATCATCAATTCCAAGTGCATCTAATAAAGGTGAAGGGATGTCATGTGTGGAGTTTGAAGGACCCTCTTGAAATCAAAAACTCCTCTCAATGAATAACTCATGAGTGGTGGGATAGAGAAACATGTATCACATAAAAACCTCTAGATATATAATGAAGATGTAAGGCCAGTTATGAGGTTCCATTAGCTTAAGTTTCTTCTTCAAATTGTGGGCCATAAAAAGAAATACAAGCACTCAAAAGTGATTCATTGTGGGTTTTTGACTACTCAAGGATTAAAAATTAATGACTCCATATAATGATTTATGAGGAAATTGGTTATGGATATAACATGCACAATTAATGTCCTCAACCCAATACTAAGGTATAAGAGACTTAGAGTGTAGCATAAAATTGGTCATTTCCTTCAAGTAAATGTTCTTACACTCTATGATAAGCATTTTACTAGGGACTATATATAACTTTACACTGTATTTCAATTCCCTCTGATGTACAAAATTTCTCAAACTAGTTACTGACATACTACCATTATTGATTCATAAAATCTTGATGGCACTAAATGACTATTTTTGTACAAACATATTGAAGAATTGAAAATGATCAAACACCTTTGATTTCTACTTAAGTAAATACAACCAAGTATGCCTTGAAAAGTTAATGATGAAAATAATCATGTACTATGTCCTATTCAATGAAGGTTTTATAAATGGGTGAATAATGTCACTATGGACAATCTCTAATATTTTTTCAAATCTCTATGATTTATCTCTATCATACTTCTCTTTAGGATTATCACCAAGTATGCAACCCTAAAAAACTCTATCGGGAAACTTGACTCATGGAAACCCTGGAACCATGTCTTGATGATTGTGTTAATCTAGGTACCAATAGTTGAGATGGTTGAATTGATCATGACATAATTTACTCATCCCATCTAAATGAATGAATAGTGAAGTAGAGGGTTGATTTGGAGAAAATGTAATAAAATATACAATCATGAATAGTGATATTCTTTCCCAAATGTAATAATGGAATCATTATTTACTTCCCTAATGACCACTAAATTATATGTGAAATCAACTATCTTTCATGAACCAATGTGAGTGATATGATAAATAGATAGGATATTTATGGATAAAGATGGAATACATAGAATATCATGAAATGTATCATTATTTTCTTTAATAGATCTACTTGAACTAACTTCAGTGGAAGTAAAGTCACCATTAAGATGGAACGCATAAAAAAAGGCTACAAGGATGAGAACATGTCCTATGATGATTCTATGTGGTGAAATACATTAGAATCAATAAACCATGTGGAAGGGTAGTGTACAAATTCAAAAAGTGCTTTGTCATTATCTTTTTGGCCTTATAATACTAATATATTGATGAACTCTGATTAGAAGACTCAAGGACACTGATGTTGTGTTTCTAAATCATCTTAGTCAATTGGTCAATTTTATTCTTCATGCATTTGGATTCATCATGCACATATTTATTGTAGTATCCACATGTGAGTCACTCTTTCTTCATTTTCCATCTAGAGAGGAGGAATATTTTGATGCTTTAGACTTAGCAATAGATTTTAAACCCCTTTTTGATTTGGGTCCTTGTTCTATTGCTTCTTCTTGATGCCATAAGCCTTATGTTTTTCATGACTCATAATTAATACATGAAATTTATATGACTTCAATATAACCATTTGAATGAGTTTGTTTATCTCCTGAGTTAAGTCAGTAACAAAGTCATCCAAGGATGACATGGTCCATGTAGCTCTAAGGGCATGCTTATTGGAATGGAAGATATAAATAAAGACAAAATAGTTAGATCCCAACTTGGAAAGGATGGGAAGAATCAATTGATCATCATTTTTTTCTATGTAACCTAATTTATTTAAGCTTTGTGAATAAGTCTTATACCATGTCAAAATTACATGGGCTCAAACTGATGATCTCATTCTCCAATTCATGATGTCTCATTATATTTTCCTCCCCAAAACATTTTTCCAATATGGTCCAGACTTCAATAGGTGTAGTTTCAGATTCAATGTGAAAGAGTAGGTTAGGAGACAAAGACAGACATAATAGATTTTAGGCTTCATCACTTATATTGTATCACTTCACCTTATCTAACTCAGGTATCAATTCATTTTTTAATACTCATTGAGATTCATTATAAGTCTTTACTCCTATAGAGGATTTGTACATTAACTTTTCACTCATGATATTTGAAAGATGTAAGAATAATAATAGAGCTTAGATCCATGTTGTAGAAAGGAAGTATGTGACTAAATACATGTTTTAAAATAATATGAATATGCAACTCCATAAATATTTATAGGTTCAACTTTACAAGGCACGAGAATATTACCAATCCGCAAAGATAAAAAAACCTAAAATTTCAAAAAATGACACCTAAAAGGGAGTATTAGGATGAAAGTTATACACATTTGAAGTTTGAATGGCAAGGCCAATCTTTACTTTGAAAATTTTGAAAAATTTTGGGTGTGAAAAAGTATGGAATATGTACTAGATTTAATACCCCACTAGTAGGAACCAAATTGTAAGCCACCTTCATATGAATATGTCATATTACCAAGGGGTTAATTCCATTTTTGAGTGGTCCCCATCCCATTTTTGATTAATTTGATTTATGTGGGAGGGACATCACCCAAAAAATACCTCTATTTTTTGAAGGAATAGTTTCACTTTTCACTATATTAAATTTCATGGTCTCTCGCAAGTCACATGATATGAGATTGAATTTGATGTCAATATGGCCATCCTTAGGTGCAAATTGGCTAAAAAATATTTTATCTTCCGTAGATATGGGTCATAATTCACCTTTATTATTGGTAAGTATATCAAATTTTGACCCATATTTTTTTGCTTTCAGTGGAGTTTACATGGGTTGCTAGCATGACTGTCAGGTTCTACTTGGTGTGTGAGAAAGGACATTGAGTTTTGTAAAGGTTTATTTTGAATATATCAGGTTCTTATGGGGTTTCATAAAAGGATATCATAGTCTAACAGGGTTAAATACAAGGTCATTGGGGTCTATAGGGTCTACTAGCAAAGGTTGTGGGATCCATTGGTGCTGTAAGTAGGTTCATTGAGATCTACAAGGCTTGAAAAGATAAGAATTAGGGTTTGAAATATGTGTGAATGGATGTCAAAAGATATACTAGTGGTACAATAGATGTCATTTGGATTTAAGGAGTGTGTATATAAATACCCAAAAGTCTTCTAACTACTAAAATTCCCTCTGAGGGTTAGAAATCCTATACTGTTCAAGAAACCTCAAAATAATGCATATTTTGTATGAATTATCCAAAAATAAATAAATAACCATGTTTTTTATTTAAAAACCTATAAATATACATAATTATTTTATCCTCAAAGTTACTAGATGTATGGATTTTTGCATAATTCAAAAATTGGCCTTGAAACCCTCTATAAATGTCTTAAAATAGAATTTCATGAAACTGAATCATGGTTACAATCATTCTTAGTGTTTTAACACCTCTTAAATCCAATGAAACTCTATATTTTTCACTTAAATAATACAATAATTCATATTTTCATAGATTTTTTAGAAACCCCACCAAAACCTGGAAAACCAAAATTAATGAAAAGATACTGAATAAAATAGAATGCTAGATCTCAAAACAAAGGATATGGGATTTAGCTCAAAAAAAAATGATACTATGTCAGAGTTGGAAAAATATAAGGTAAATTAGATAGGATTGATTTCATGAAGATGATCTTGTATGGAGTAGTGAAATATGAAGAACAACTCAAAAGAGGAAGAATCTTGTCTTCACAACAAAAATTTGCATTAACATTCATTCACTCCTTAACAAAAATGTACATAGGAAGGCACATTATATTTTTAAGAACCAGGTCAACTACAAAGGTAATTACATCATATAAAAATTATAAAATTAATTAAATACATTTCCCTTTGTGACCTATTATTAACCTTAGCAAGCTAATTAGACTATGTATGTAAAACCACATAGTGGTAAAAAGCCTACCCTAACATAACATTCCATGTTAGATCTCCTAGTTCAGACTTAATTGTCATCACCTAATAATATTCATCAATTGAATAAACATATAATTTAAAATCATTATTTTTCATTTAATAAAAATTTGAAAAAAAATGTAAAATACTAAAAAAACCTAATTCAAATATCCCATAACTCAAACAACAGTCACAAGCTAAGGGTCTAATACATCATTAAAAACTCCATCTCATCCAAGTAGGAATAATAGAGAAGAACTCTTCTATATCCACCATGTGGTATACACTTGGATTCACCCAACATCATATGCATCTTGGATTTTTGTAATAGAGTATATCTCATCTATTGGAATCTTGGTAAGATCTATGTCAAATTTCCTAACCATGTCACCTATTGTTAATGCATTATAAACACCCTATTCACACATACATGAATTTGGGGGCACATCTTGTTGTATATTGGACTTCCATGAAGCTCTCTCATATTAAAAATTATCAAATAAATTCATCCACCAATCATGGTATCAAAAATTCAAATAGATACCATAATTATGAGCCATGCTCTGCCCATCTAGAACACCCTTTGTGAGGTTTCAAAAAAATGGATTCAATAGTCATCTCATCCAACATCATCCTATAATTCATGGTGCTATGATATCACACCTTACCATTACTATCCCATATTAATGTGAATACCTATGGATGTGCGTAGTTGGCATGTGGCATCCCCACAAATAGAGTAACCACTATGTGATCATATGACAAACCATGTAATAAAGTAGTCAAGCTAATCTCACCATTAATCTCCTCATGTTTGAATCTATAAATACATATATATATATATATATATATATATATATATATATATATATATATATATATATATATATATATATATATATATATATATATATATATATATATATATGCAAAATCATGGTCCTTATCAAGGAATAAATGATCCCATGTATGAAATAGATACACCACCACCATCCACTATAATAAATGAAGCTAATAGAATATCAAGAAACTTATAGACATGCAGAACATTAGATGACACAATCGTAGATAGAACAAGATGTAAATCACCACCACGCTCATGTCGTATACAAGTTATACTTATCAAATATCTATATTCAAGATCTTTGGGGCCCCTACCAGGGCCCCATCTTATGATATAACATTTTATTTATGATAATCACTAGTATTATTAAAATATATCATACATCCTCTAAAGTAATAATCATCTTTCCCTAAGGTAACCAAAATGTTCAAGTATCTACATCCCACCACTCAATAATACATTCATCGATTAAACATCATATAGCATCAGGTCCAACCAATTGACATATTTTAGTCCTACTCTCTCCATGATAGAATTACCATATTTAGATAGTGAAAGGGCGTGAATAATCTCCATCATCGAACCCCATCAAAACTTCCTATTGTGATCATCCTCTTGTACAACACAAAAAACTTTTTTTTTTTGTTAGAATAATAATCTATTAACCCTAACATAAATACATTTAACTTAAAGATGTTATATTTAATTTTAAACATTATTGGACAAATACACATCATTCAAAAAATATTATGGGACATGATCCATGTCATTTGGATAGGACAACCCTAGCCACGGACGTAGTTGGTTCAGGGAGGATAGGGTCATGACAAAACAAAAACAAAATTGAAATGAAAATAAATACAATTATAATTACTTTGATTTTAATTTTTTTTTAATTATTTTGTTTCATAACTTATAAATCTAACCTCCTCATCGGCTTGAATGAGCACCTCCACCTCCACAAATCGTTTGTAGGAAATCACTCTATTTTGGGGTATTTTTTCAACTCCTAGCTATGAATTTACTTTTTCCAATTTTAAATGAATTAAGTTTTTAGAAAATTTTAAATTATATAATAATTTATACATATGCCATACTCCTAAATTATGGTCCAACATTGTCAAAATATAATATTCCTCACATTAAATGACTGATATCTTGAAAATAATAACTTGGATTCAAAACTTGTTTATTCAAAATGAAAAATTATAACAAATTTATTTGTATTGAATATATACTAAAATTGAATGAAATATTTTGTCCTCCCAACTACTTATAGATTAATATTCCATTAAAAAGATTCATTTCTATTCATACATAAACTAAGTAAACTCTAACTATACCAATAAAAATTGCTAATAAACATTACAAAATCACACATAATAACATTACATAACAGATAAATAACCTTTGGTTTGATCATTTTATGCTATTTTCATCCCTCTAAGAAAATAAGGGTCATCTAAAAACCTAAATACAAAATGGGAAATTAATTCATTACAAACTTATTACATGCTTGAATTTATTTCTAGTTAAATTTTAGACTACATAATATGACTCAATTATCATACACAAATACTTCAATACATATATTTTTCTTAGTACATTATAGTTAGGTGGATAATTATATGTATATATTATTTTATAAATAGTTTTAGATAACATGACAAAGGACTATGTTATATTAACACAATATTCATAACATGCTTAGTTTGTTTCAGATTTATGCACACACTTTAACATTTAGACACATGTCCTCCTTTCAAACTATAATATAGATCACTAGTGTCAACATGGGGTGTTTTTTTTTATAGGTTATCATATGATAGTTGTTTTAGGCTTAAGTTATCTTAAAGTTTTATGACTCAGATTGTTCAATAACTAGACTTAGGGCATGATACATGGCATATGGTCTCAATATCCCAATTTAACACCAGATTTTATATAAAAAATATAAAATCATGCCATTATCTATGTTTTTAATACCAAATTTAATTTAAAATTATATTTATAATATTTTCACATTAATTTTACAATATATTTCAATAAAATGAATCTTATCTCCATCTACAACTATTGATTCAAACAAAATTCACCAGTACTCATTATATTAATTTATATGGAGTTAATGTTAAATAAATGTTTAAATTTTAAGCACATCTCTATCTATAAAAAATATTCATAGTAAATGTATCTTATATACTCATACCATAATGATTTAATCACATTTAGTACATGGATTCCACATCATTAACTCATCTCCACATGCATCCCTTTAATTCATGTTCAATTATTTATCCAAGAGAACAATATTAGAGACAATATTATCTCCATGTGGGTTGATCACATTTAACCTATGGCATCATCATATAGTGGGTAGATGAGAAACAAGTGCAGGTATGACTTCATTCCTTTTAATCTATTACTTTTATTTTATTTCATTAGTATAATACAATAGGTAGATGGAAAAAATATATACACAAATTTGGTCAAGAAAACAAAATTACTGTGGTTTTTGACTTTTTTATTTAGAAGCTCAAAATTTTGAATTAAGATACCATTGGTGCATTTTCTTGGGTAGTACTATATCTCTTATACCATCCATGCACACTAATTTAATTATGTTTGTTGAAGTTTTATTCTTTCATAGCATTCCTTATCTAAGTCATAGGGATCTATGGTCCTTTTTGTATTTCACCATGTTTTTTCTTGTTTTTAGATAGGACCACCCTATTTCAACTATTGTTCTCTAATAGGTTGTCTAAAAGGGGAGGTATTGTCAAGTTTACATTTTAGAACCATTTTTGGAGAAAATTTCATTTAGGTTTATTTTTATGACCATTTTATCCTCCTTTTGATTGATTGGCATGTCAATGGATTTTTAAAATTCAAAAATTGGATTCTTATATTTAAAGGGTTACCTATGGAATTTTACATCTAGCACTTATATATGTTTTCACTAGTATAATAAAATAAAATTCATGATGTGACAAGATCAACATATGTATTTTATCCAAATTTCATACTACTACATTTATATAATAAGATTGGACAAACAAGAGGGACTAGGTGAAGAGAATTTAGAATCACACTACATATGATCTTGTCACATAAACACATTAGAGAGAGAAACACATTAGTTTGAGGTCCCTATTTTAGTTCCATGTTGGTAGTACAAAGCTCATAGGGGTTTTGAGGCCAACTTAGCCATCCCTCCTTCCCCATTTTTTTCCCCTTTTGCATTTGATCTCTATTTGGTTTGTGTGTAGAACTTTTCTAGGACCATAAAATAAGAGGTGAAACACATTTAATTTTAAAATGATACATATAAAATGAAATGAAAAAACATATAGGTATACCTCCATAAATCACCATTTTAAACATTTATTATAGGAGTAACCTGAAAAACAACACTCCATAAGGATAACATAAGAGGGTGCCATAGTCTAAATCTATCAATCTTGTTCCAGACAATCATGATAGACATAAAATCAAATAAAAAGGCATCTCAATTAATCTCATATTAATATAAACTCATCTAAAACTCTGTGTCCCTTAGAAATAATAATACTCTCATCCCTCTTTTTACTTTTTAATTAAAACCATATTGGCTCATATACATTCATTTGCAATTACACGGATGGTTAAATTCCGATTGGGATTGCTCGTCTAGTTTACTCAGTTTATTTTCTTATTAAATTAATTCCAATTAGTTAAAAGTTTGATTAAGAAACTATTCTATATTCTTATTTTTTATTTGGTTACATTGGATGGAGTGGTCTTCTTTGCTTACATCATCATATTGAGATTATCATGGGAAATGTACTAGGGGAGAGAAGGGGAAATGTATACACAAGGAAATTTGTGTTTAGATCCCATTGCTTCATTTTTTTAGTCCTATATCTCTTATATCATACTTACACACTAATATCATTATATTAGTTTAAGTTATTTTTTTCATGTCATTCGTTATCTATGTAATAGTGATCTTTAGTACTCTTTCTCTTTCATCCTATTTTATTCTTATTTTTAGATTAGAACACCCTCTTTGGAAAATACCACTCTGATAGGTTATCTAAAAGGGGGGTGGGGTCTTGTCTAGTGTATGTTTTAGAAACTTTTATGGAGAACATTTCATTTGGGTCACTTTTTATGATATTTTATCCTCCTTTAACTCATTCGGCATGTCAGTGTGTTTTATAAATTCAAAATTTTGAGTTTTATATTAAGAGGGTTCCCCAAGGCATTTTACATCTAAAACTTGCCTATGTTTTCAATAGTATAATACAAAAAAAATCACTATGTGACAATCTCAACATCTATACTTTATCTAAATTTCATACTACTACATCTAGATAACATGCTTGGACCAAGCAGAGGGCATAAGTGAATAGAATTTATAATCACACCACATATGATCTTATCACATAAACATTTTATATGGAGAACAAAATTAGTATGATGTACCTATTTTATGGTGATGTAGGTATTACTCAATTCATATGGGTTATGAGGCCAAATCAACCATTCCCACTTCCGTATTTCTTTCCTAATTTTCATTTGATCTCCATTTGGTTTTTGTTCAAAATTTTTATAGACTTGTCTAATAAGAGGAGGTGAAACACATTTAATATTACAATCATACATTTGTAATGGGATGAGAAACATCTATAGGTATATTGGCATAGATCATCATTTTACACATTTATTTTAGGAGTATCCTAGACAACAACACTCCATAAGGAAAACATAACATGGTGTTGTAGTCTAGGTCTATTGGTATTGTCCTATATAATCATGATAGACATACAATAATATAAAAATATATCTCAATTAACCTCATATTCATACACACTAATCCACATATCTGAGTCCCCTAGAAATAAATTTCTCATCCCTCATTTTACATTTTATTCAAAACCATAGTGGCTCATATATATTCATTTGTATGTAGCTACATTTTTGAATTCTTATTTAGATTTTTCATATAAATTAATTAGTTTATTTTATTCTTATATTAATTCCATTTAATAATAAATTTAGTAAAACACTGTGTTATAATATTAATGTTGATTCAGTTACATTGGAGGGAGTTATTAGGGTTTTGAGTGGTCTTTTTCGCTTACAACATCCTGATGAGCTTGGCATGGGAAATATACTAGTTTCTTCCATTATATATTTCATATAAATTAATATATTGATTTTTTTTATTTTTATCTGGTCCAATCCTTAAGTTCATTCCTCACCATTGTGAAGAGTGTTTGTAGAAAAGGATGGATATTGATGATGCCCTAGATATCCTCCTCACTTGAATTTTTAATGATTGGTTGATGATCTTGGTTATTTTATAGGATCTCCTACATGATTTTATTCATTATCTTAACATATACATATGTTTGGACACTTCAAAATTTCATTCATAGAATTTATATGTCCCATAATCCTAAATGGTTTAAGAAATTCTACTTATATGGAAGTGACTTTTGAAAATAATCATTCATTTTGTCCATTATCACTTTCATGACCATTATTATCTTTTATTTTTAACCTTGATCATGGATTCATTGATTTTTTTATAAGGAATACTATAGTATTAAATTCCATTTGAGAAAATAGTGTGATATTTAATTTTCTTGTGTTACATATTCCTTAATGACATACTCATACTCCATAAGTTTTAATATGGCATCAAATTCACGGTGTATCTTTCATACCTATGTTTTTATCTTCTTGATGCTTTTTAGAGCTACTCACAGATGCACATTGTTTGTGGTCAAAGGTGTGAACTATAAAATCTTAGACATTACCTCCAAATATAATATTATTTGAATAAATTTATAGTAGATTTCACCAATTATAAACCTAACCTTGACAAGCTAATCTTGTAGCTCCTCGGTCTCCTGTTTAAAATGATTTGTCTTTATTGAGATGGGTGTCAATTTTTATGATGGAGGTATGAAAATATTTTATTTCCTCCTATAAAATTTTATATGGAAATTTATGTATTTTTGAGAGTGACATGCTTAGATGTGGTGGAAATAGTAAGCCATGTTTCTAGAATTAAATATATCATTGGGGTTTAGTGAAAATTTGTAATGAGCTTCACAAAGGGTGTTAGTTAAGTGGTTTGGGATTGGATATCTAACCACAATAGCTGTAATATATACTCTCTTCCATTCGATCCTCCATGTTTTAATATGGCCTTTATTGAATAGGAATTGTTTTTGGTGTCCATTAGTTATGCTTGTAAATCATTTGCACTATTTTATAACCGATGATATAATTATGTCAACTCTTCGACATTATAAGTTGATGTCCCATGTGTTTTCCCTATTGTTTATTTTGAAATTTGAAATTTATATGCATCCTCATCCTTTTTATTCTTCTCTTATTTCTCAATCTTCTTCTTAAATTCTTATTTTTATTTGCCTTCTTATCCTGCTCATCCCTATGTTTTTTTATTCTTATTCATGCTAGGTCTAGTGCTTATCTTCATTGTGATTTTTATAATCTTTTTGCTTTGTATTTTTTGTTTAAATATAAATTTTTGTTTGTTCCTTTTTGAAAATTTTTATGCTTCTTCCTACTTATGTAGTCCTCCAACAAATTTTTCTCACCCTCTTTGGGTACCTTTTTTTACTTATCCTTCTCTCACTACTCTTTTTCCTATATGGATTTATCCTTTGATGATTATTATACTTCCTAATTCTATTACTCATTTGATTATTATTTATTCCATTCAGCATTATCATGTATATATTTATCTATGTATATTCAAACCATTGAAGAAGGAAACTACTTGAATCAATTTTTGTTTCCTACACTCACTAATCTTCTACCAGGTTTCCCTAATTATTGCTTATTCTTGTTATTCATTGGTTTCGATCATGGATACTTTGAATGTTTTCATTTACCATATTACATCTACATGTGATCATACAACTCTCAACATGCATGAATTTAACACTAGTGTCTTGAATGAATATTCTAAGATGTCCACATCCTCTTCATACTTCCCATTATTAGTGTTGCATTTATATCTCTTATATTTAATTTGAACCCTTTTTTTAATCTTAAATTGTATTGAGATCCTACATCATTGTTCCCACATGTGTTTTTGATTCTGATCTTGATGCCTCCATCAAGAATAAGGCTCACACCATGTTCATCACTTTTACTACTTAAAAAACTATGTCCACCTTGATGGAATATTGTGGAAGTAGGATTCTAATGAGGAGGATGTGTGGAAGCACATTGTGAAACTATAATGTTCACATATCATTTTATAATATCATCATTAGTTAATCATTTCTATCAAATGTTGAGAGTCTAATCAGTCAATAAATGTTAAAGCTGAATTAGGGATGGAGTGTCATAAAATCCTATGCTAGTATGAATTCATGGTCATTGATATTGAGATGATTGGATGGTAGTTGATCTAATTTACAAGACTTTATGACTTAGCTTGAAGCTACCACCTATCTTCTTTGTCAAGCCACATTGCATTCACCTTTATGTTTTTAGCTTCTTATAATAGAACATGTGAATGAAAGAACTAATTTTTAAATAAAAAATTACTAATAGTTATTATAGATGTATTAAATTGTAGTATAACATGTAATCAATAATAATTTGTAATATTTGCTTGCAACATGTCCATAAGAATTGGTTATGTTTTCATAATTAATGATTTAATTTATTTTGTATTAAAATAATTTAAATTTTGATTTTTCTTTCAATAACACATTAACTTAAAATGGTGATGTGGTAGGTTTATAGAATAAATAATTGATAGGTTATATGTAAGAGAGATTTTATTTCCATAGTTAGTAAAATAAAAAATATATTTCTAGTTGAAATTATGTGAAAAAATTTTATCAATTTTTTTTTACATAGCTTCATTGAAAGTGTGATTTTTAGATTATATGTATTAAAGAGATACTTTTGGGGTTCTATACACGCACTGAAGTTGGGGTGCAAACTATGGGTCCCATTCCCTTAATGAATATAATGGTGCACTCCCTTAGGTGACATAATATTTGTTTTTCATCTTATAATATTAACTATGACTTATATATAATACTAGGTTTCAATATTAAATATTACATATTGGAAAAAGAAATTAGGTGATAGTATACAAAGTTATATCATTATCGCTTAACATTTAAAATTTAATATATAAGCTAAAATAATATTTTTATATTAATTATTAAAAAATACGTAAAATAATTTGAGTTCTAAATTTAAAATATTCTTACAAAATAAAAGGTTTTTAAAATAAAAAATTAAATTAAATTCTAAATATATTTTACATATAGCATGATATAAACTTTTTTATAATTTTTTATTAATATAAATTTAAGTAAACTTTTTAATTCTTCTTAATTTTAAAAGAAAGGTGAAGGAGAAAACCCACTGCAATATTAAGCTAGATGGACACATATACTTGTAAGTCCAAGTGTGTATATACATGAACAAATAATTTAACAATTTTTAGAAAGAAAATAAAAATGTAAATAAAAAATAATATAATTTTTTTTATTTCTAATTTTTTTAAGTTTATGTTCAAAAATGCAATAATCAATTTCTATTTTGATTCATTTATATTCATTTGGTACGGGTTAATGATTAATAAAGGATTGACACCTTGTGTAGAGTTAAAAGTCCCAAATGCCACAAAATCGTTACTTCTTCATTAGGGGGATCTTCTTTGTCCCACTATCATGTAAGTCTCTTAGTTGCCTAATCCTATTTGCATCATTATATATAGTATTAAATTAATATATGACACATATTGTTAGTTAATTATATGTATTGGATCCTTCAACATAGTCATACTATCAAAGTAAAAATTTATGAAAAAAATAACTAGACTAATTTGAAAAGGTTATATTAAAATAATAAATTTGAATATAGGTTTTGTATTCTAATATATTTTAGTTGTACAAGAAAATAAAAAATGTAGAAATAAGTAAATGTAATAAAATATTCTAATACTTATAGTTTTTAGAAGCTAGAAAATTAATGAAAACATTTATTTTTGGAGGAGATGATGTCTGTACATGCAACATTATAATAAATTAATTCTATTTTATATTTTTTATATAGATTTTAAATTTTATATCTTTTAGGGGGATGGGATACCCTAAAAAATTTAAGTTTCTCAAGAGACAACTTCAATTCCATAAACATATTTCATTATTATTCAAGAAACTAAGTAGCCTAAATTACTATGTTTAGAAAAGTGTTGCAAAAATTTCACACTCTTTGATTTGTTTTTAACTGTAGCTAAGGGATAGTTAGGTGGGCTATGTGTCATATTCAATAAATCTATAGTCACTCATTCAATTTTGGACACTAGGAAAAAATATGTTTTTCTTAAAATCTCACGCCTGAAGGAGAATATGAATTTTTTCATCTTTAATATGTATGCTTCTTCTATCAAGGTTGCTAAACAACTAGTGTGGAAGGAAATATTGATGGTCTTGAATTTTTTACAAGACGAGAAATTTAGATTGGTTAGTGAATTGAAATGTATCTTGATAAATCATGAGAAAAGAGGTGGGATTTAGAGTACTACTCAAGAGCAATTACTTAATGAAAAAACATTTTTGGCATTGAACCTAAATTTGGATACTTCATTTGGACTAATAGAAGAGATTATTTGTAACATTGTTCAGTGAATCATAAAATTTCTTCCATATAATCATTGGTTAAAACAAAACTCACAACCTCACTCAAATATTCTAAAAGTGTTAGGATCTAACCATTTACCTAATTTTCTCATAAAGAAAAGATATAATTCTCTAACTAATACAAACTTTAGATTTGGACTAATGTAGCCAAAGAAACCAAATATAATGGAACTTATGAAATATTTATAGAAGGAACTAACTCCTAGAGGCAACACTAGAATATTTATTATAGCTCGCAAGCTGGAAATGTTAGACAACTCTGCATAAGGCACAATAAAGTCCTTGGGAACATATTTAAGGAATTTTACATTATTGAATCAGATATTAAATCTCTCCAAGACCAAGTATAGTGGGTTGGTCATGCGAAAATCTTACTACTCATGGAAAAATAACTAAGTGAAAAGTTGAATGTGGTTCTTTTTAAAGAGGAGATTTTTTAGAAACAAGTATATAGAGTGTTAACTTAAGGAAGGATACTATAACACAAAATGATGTCACCAATCTATCTTACCTACCCATAATTAAAAAAATAGAGAAAATCAAAATAAGTAATGGTCCTTATATTAAAGATTTGGATGTGATTAAAAAAGGAGTTTATTTATTTGAAAACTTTCCCAAAGGTTCCTCTCCCAATTTTGCTTTGGAGTAACATGAATATATGAATCTTATTCCCAAAATTACTAATGATAATTATGAAAATGTTGATGTAATGATGCCTTTCATAGATGAATAAATCCATACTTCACTTTGGATCATGGATAATGATAAATACCTAGGGCCATATGGGTCCCCTTAGGGATTTTTAAACACTTTTAAAAACTTATAATAAAAAGGATGTTCTCAACACTGGCAATGCATTTTTTTTAAGAGGAAAGTTATAAAGGATTTTATTTACACTTTTGCCTATATGATTTCAAAAGAAAGATAATGTGGATTTCTTACAATAATTTAGACCAATATACATTTGTGACACCATATACATGATTATTTCAAAAGCCTTTGATAATCATCTCTAAATCCTCCTTCCTCTTCTTATTTTAGAAAAAACAAAATGGTTTTTTTGACAAAGTAGATTATAGATAGAGTTATTATTTTCCATGGACAAATTCACTCAGCTAAATTGAGAAATAAATTGACTATGATTATCAAAATTGATATTATAAAAAACTTAGGATAAGAATAATTGGAACTTTAATTTGAAAATCCTTAATAAATTTAGGTTTTAGGAGGCTTGTGGAGAATAGATTGAATTTTGTATCACTATTATAAGGTTTTTAAGTTCTTGTAATGGAGTCCTAACTAATTTTTTTTAATGATCGAAGAGATCTCTATTAGCGAGATCCTCTCTCTCTCTCTCCATAAATCTTTATCATAATGGAAGAGGAACTCTGTAAACCCTTCTCAAATTAAAAATCAATAAATCTCATTAGAGGCTTCAAAATTATTAACAATACCAACATATTTTGTGGATAGTTTGTGGATGACACAATTTGAGTAAACTCTTATCACATTTAGGAAGCTAGAATGTTGAATAGAATATTTGATTTGTAATATAATTCTTCAACCCATAAGGTTAACCTCTTGAAATAAAACATTTTCTTCATCCACACTTCGCTTCATAGATAAAATAAGATTAATAAAATAATTAGATTGTTTTTAGATTGTTTTCCAAATAAACATTTTGGGATACCTATATTTGATAGTCAACATCCATCAATAATAAACTATCTTCTTGTAAATTAAAATGGCTATCTTGGACATAAAAAAAACTATTAATTCAAGATGTCCTCCAAGTAATACCAATATACATGATGTCAGTCTTATCATCTCTAACTAGTGTTAAATTGATATTAACTAACATTATGAAAAAACTTTCTATGGAATGTTTGTTTTGATTTTAATGAAACTAATTTAAACAAATGGGAAGAGGCATGATTTCCTAAATATAAATGGTGATATGGAATAACAAATGTTTTCTCCATGAATGAAGCTCTAGGAGTAAAACTTATATGTAGAATCTATTAGTAAAAATAAAATAAATGGTGTGTCTTGCTCTGAAGGAAGTATCTTGATAACATAGATGATCATGTTTTTATTTTAAATACAAATCATTAGATGTGTGGGTCTCAAATCTAAAATTTATTTGCAAAAGATAGAGACCTTATCTCTAACTCAATCTCTAAGGATTTAGAAAATGGTATATCTATTAACTTCTTGTCTAGTGTGGGTCCTCTCTACAATCATCTTTCTATTACAATTTTATCAGAGTAATTTTTAATCATATGGGGACCTAGGTATGTTTGTAATTACTATGTTTAAAACCAAATTGTATAGGGCCCTTAGATAAGATGAAGAATTACAAGTCTTTCTACATCTATCTATTCCTCTAAACTTCTAATTTATTTCAACTTCTTATTCAACTCTCACAATATTATTATATAAGAGGGCATTGATGAAATAAATGGAATGAACATCCTTCAGGTAATTTTTGGTGAAATAAGTATATAATAAGTTAATCAATCATATTAATACACCAACATGGCTAGTGGAAAAAGTGTGGATTCCTTAGGGACTTCACAAACCTAATGTAAATTTTTGGTTTATCATAAAAAGAAATCTCTTTTCAAGGATAGATTTCAAAGGATTAGTTTTCAAGGGACCTCTTGGTGTATCTTCTATAAGAATAATTACGAAACATTGAACCACATCCTCCTTCATTGAAATTTTGTATACATATTTTGGGATTTTTTCCTTCAAGAAAAAGAATATACATTGGGAAAAAGTAGGTTATATTTAGGAACTTCTCATTAACTAGATAAAAGAGGTAAGGGAACAAGTGAAAATCATTTTGGAAACAGATGCATCTATGATCATCTAGAGTTTATATAAAGAAAAAAATGATAGAGTCTTTAAGAACTTGTCCCTCTATGTAAAAATCCTTACTCTTAAAATTGATTTGGTCCTTCAAGAGGTATTTAAGGCTAATGTTTCATCTCATAAAAATAAAATCACTAGAAAATAATGTCATATCCTAGTTAAAAGTAATTTATTAAAAAGAAACTCCATCCTCCCTCCTCAAAAGAAGAAAATGTTAATGGATTATTGGAATCCCTCGAGTGACCATTATGTCAAGCTAAATTTAGACATGGCATAAAAAGGTAACCCAAGTCATTTAGGGGATGGATGCATCTTCAGAGATAATCTAAGACAAGTAATATCCTCTTATATGTTTATTATTCCATGGTCTTTAAATAATTCTATTAAAACACCAGATCTTTTTAGAGGTTCAAGAATCCTTATTGAATCTAATTACAATAAATTATTTTTGGAATGTGATTCTCTCTTGATTATCAATGTTGTTAATTAAAAAATAATTGATAATTGATAGCTCAATTTTAACATTTAAGATATTATCTTTGTCATTCTTTTTTTTAGTATCTTTCATTTTCCAATAACTATCATGATATTAACTCTCTGGCACATATATTATAAACATGAAGTTATTTACCTCCTTTATGAATATCATCACTATGAAATTCCCCCTACTTAGGTAGAATGCAAAGAATTAGTTTGAAAATTCTTGACCCACTTAGAAATTCCCATTTGAAGATTTTTAGAATTTGGTTTGTATTGGTTTTCCTTCTACAAATTGTCATCAATGGAATCAATGTTATTATTTTTAGAGAGTTTGATGAAGTATTAGGTCCATTTTTGAAGGGGGTTTTATGATTCATTACAATTCTATACTAGTTTTCTTTTTATTATGCTAGTGGTTTGGTTTGAGGAGATTGTATAGCCTTGGTTGTGGAGTTGGGTTGATTAGTTCTTGATGGAATTAATTTTTTCTTCCTCATTTTCACTACAAGGTTTGATTGTGTTTGAGGAGCTTATATGCAATGGTGTCTTTGTTGGGTTCAAATGCCATCCATGTTTTTTTATATTTTTTTTGAGTAGTTGTTTTGGATTAGTGCTTGGAAGACAACTAGGTAGTTGGGGACCAAGGCTTATAAAACTGGAATTTTCATGCATTTGGTGAGTTGTACCATGGTCATGTTTCAATTATACACTCTTTTACTGCTTTGGTATGTGATTTTTGTTATTGGTTAGTAGAATTTCTAGTCAAGCTTATGTTATTTGGTCTTCTCTCTTGTGGTTAACTTATTGGTTTTATTGTGGTTTGGCTTTTTGGGGTTTTCTATCTGTCTCCTTCTATTCTCATAGATACATATTTTGAATTTAATCAATTGGTTTATATGTGAAATTGTTTTATACTAAAAATTAAGACCAAATTTTCCTTATTATTTTGTATCAAAATCTTTGTTTACAACTTCAAAATATATAATAAATTTTAAAATTGAAAAGTAACCCCAAGAAAACTTGTCAATTTTAAGTTTATAACTTTGTAGCTTATATTTGTAAAAATATAAAATAAATAAAAATAGAATAAAATAAATTAAAAAAAACATTCAATAATATATATATTTTATTCATAAGAAATATGAATTTATTTTTTAATACTTTACTCCATGTATAATACTTAATTTATTAATATTTAAAGAATTTAAAATTTAATTATATGTGTTTGTGTTATTTTTTTGACTATTTTTACCATATAAACCATTTAAAGGTAGATTTTATTTATTTATTTATTTTGTGTGTGTGTGTGTGTGTGTGGGGTGCATGTGCGCACACCTGCATGCGCACGTGCATGTGTGTGTATGTGTGTGTGTGTGTGTGTGTGTGTGTGTGTGTGTGTGTGTGTGTGTGTGTGTGTGTGTGTGTGTGTGTGTGTGTGTGTGTGTGTGTGTGTGTGTGTGTGTGTGTGTGTGTGTGTGTGTGTGTGTGTGTGTGTGTTTGTGCATGCATGTGCATGTGAGTGTGCTTGTGCATGTGCGTGTGCATGTGCATGTGCTTGTGCCTGTACGTGCGCATGCGCGCGTGCGCGAGCGCATGTGTGTGTGTGTTCATGCATGCATGTACGCACATGATGCACATACGTGTGTATGCGCCAAAAGGTATTTTATGAAATCACTAAATTACATAGAATGTCAACATCTCTATCTATATTTTACAAATAAACATATCACATATTTATAATGTTGAGTAAGCATACATCTAAATCACTGAGCTCTTTTAGATAAACATCCACAAGTAAGGGGAATTCATGTTGTAAAAATCACATAGGGTATGATCCTATCCTTAATTAATCAAATCTATGTGTCAAGAGTCTAGAGGGATTTATACCTTTGTGGTTAGATATAAGCAACCATCATCTTGACCAATTGGACTACAACCCTTTTGATAAAAGTTTTAAATTTAAATTGAAAACATGATCTTTGTTATTGTTTATAAGTAATGATATATTTGTGTTCTCTCTTCTTAGTTAAAATGTACAAATATTATCAAAATAGCTATGGTTTAGTTGGAGAGGATGATGGTTATTTACATCTTTAGACACCTAAAAGTGGCCACCAATGACCTCCAACCAATCTTTTGACTAATTTCTATCAAAATGCATAATTTGGCCTAAAAACACTAAAATGCACTAAAATCTTTGAGAATGTCATATTTAAGTGTTGAATTTGGCCTAACTATCACTAAAAGGGGAAATTCAATTTATAAGATAGCTAAATTTGATCAGATCATTTTGAATCAAAATGACATTTTTGTACGTAGGTGCTTTAGAATGCTCTTTTCTACCAAATTTATTGCACATAACATGTGCCCTTATTATTTTGTGTTAACAACATCCTAAATGGGATAACATATCCAATGCATCTAACATCATATTCTAATTCCAATCCAATCAAAATTTAGGCCAATAATATGACATCTTGACCAATTTGAATAAATTGTGCACCAATTGCCAAAATTTACACCAAAATTGACTAATCATGCTTAAACTTAATTAATTCAAATTAGGAACCTAATTAAGAATTCCATGAAACATGTTGAATATTTCTTTTTGGAAATTGATTATGAGTTTTTACATCATCAAATAAAATCATTTCTTTGGAAGGCATCCCTAGGCCATAAATGCATAAAATATCATGATTAAACCCTCCAATGCCTCATTAATAGATTTCATGCCTCTTAAATGCCCTTATATCCCAAATATTTAAGAGGGCATTTATTGAATTTGACCTCCAAAATTGAGTGTTTTTTTAGCCACACATCTTCATCTTAAGATGGATGCTTTAGGTTCATTATAATAACTTGCAAAAATATATAAATAGGAGGCCTTGCCTATTGAATTTTATGCTTGGATAGTGTAAAGTTATCATGCACAAATCATTCCAAAGCCTTATGAAATTAATCATATAATGATCAATTATTGAGCCAAACCAAATAGATCACAAAATGATTGATTCCAAGGAGAGAAGGAGCCAAACAACTGATTTGATGAGGACTCGTTCAACACAAGCCACTTCAACAAGCTATTTAGAGCATCCAAATAAGGTGAAGGATTCTTAGCCTTTCACATTCTAGTTGTGTTTTTCATTTTTTTTACTATACACCCCCCTTTAGATAGGCTTAAGGTGTTAGCAGTAGTGTGTTTTGTTTGGACTTGCTTTCATTTACAAAAAACATACTAATCTCCCCTTATTGCAATCTTATGTTCATAAATGGCATGATCAGTGGGACTTAGCATCACAAATTTGGTCAAATAAAAACTATAAGTAAACTACTAACCATTGTCATGCAAGATCTTAGAGTGTGGAAGTAAAGAAGGTGATAAACATGAACAAAAGTCTATTTTTCTAGAAGTCATGGTTTTGTTATCTAGACTATAATAATGTAACTCACACAATTATGGTTTATCATTTTAAGTCATGGTATTATGTTTAAACTTTGTTTTATAGATTAACCTTGATTCTATCTATAGATTTCATAGCTATATTAAAATACCTCTGCTTTCAAGTAGTGATATTACAATATTGTGACTCGATAGTCATGAGATTGCCTATTTGAGTCACAAGATTGCCTAACTGAGTAATGAAATTATCAATAAACCATTAGGAGATAAGTGACAATAAAAAAACTCTCATAGTGGTGGTATTGCATTGTAATTGGTAGTATTGTTGACCTAAGTAGTGGGATTATCATGACCCAAATAGCGATATTATTGACCTAAATAGCGATATTATTGACTCGAATAGCAGGATTGTGAATTGGAATAGTGATATTATTGACCCAAGTAATGGGATTGTTATCTTTAGTGGTGATATTTTGATTTCTATTAAACTAACTTGAGTAGTGATATTGCCTATTTAAGTCACATTTTTACAAAGTTGTGGGATTGCACTATGGAGTAGTGGGATTTCACTATGTAAAACTTGAGAGCTCATTTTGCAAAGTTGTTTATCTCATTTGAAAAATTTATTCCATTCTAAACAAAAATCTAACTTGTTCCTTGTAGTTCTAACTTCAAAAAAGATCTAAACAATCTTAATCTAGTCTTTTTAAACTCTTTTCTATGTTCTTAAAAGGATTAGGAACATTTATTTTGGGTGCTTAAAGAAACACTTAGATGTTTGATTGAATGTTTTGTAGTTGTTCTTTATATGTTTTTACATCTTAAAGCCAAGAGGATAAAGAAAATCACCACAAATGTTTTTTATTGCTTTAAAATTGAATGCACTTCAAGTTTTTGCAATGTTGTTATCATTGTTTGCTTAGATTAGATTTGATTGAGAAAATAGGGAGTTATGTACGTATGCTCTCCCCCATCCCATATAGGGAACTTTTGGGATAAAAAGCATCAAATTAATTACAAAGTGTATTATTCTAAAGGTGTAAAATAGAAGTTGTGAAGGCACTCCCCAAGACCCATATGGCTTGGGTGATCTAGAAATAACCTTTAAAGCTCTTTTACTTTTTTTTATAAAAAAATTTCATTGCATCTTGGATTATGAGGGGACTTCATTACCTCTCATAAGTTTTATAGGGAAGATTTTCCCTAGGGTTTCATCTCTTAGAATCATCATCAACCCCTCTCTATGGGGGGTATATAAATTGGGATCACCTAACTGAGATGATAGTTTGAGTGGTTAAACCATCTCCTATCACTAGGGTTAAACCCAAGATGTATGAGCACCTTGGACATCACACTACATTGAGTGAGTGATATATGTATTGATTGTTATAAAGGTAAGACATTTTTACAACAAGCCAAGTGTCATGGAACCAATTGATGTGAAAGTCTTATGCATGGGATCCATCTAGAAGCATTTGAAAACTTGTTAGTTAGTTAACCCTATTTTTCCATAACTTATCAGTTTAGGACTTAAGATGATTAGTTAGAGGATTTATATTTATCTTAGATTACTTGGTCTTATTTGGAGTCAAAACTTGGTGTTAAAAAAAATGACATAACCAAACACATTGACCCCAATTTTATTTGAATAAGGAGGAATTATGTTGTCATAGTTAAAAAAATCTTTTTTCTTATTCAAAATCATCATCATACACTTTGTGTCATCTCTTCCAATTTGGCATAGTTATGTTACCCATTCGAGTCTAGACCATTTATCACATTTTGTTTAAGTTCCTCATTGATAGTTTAAATTTGAACATAGACTTTTCCAAGTTTTAAAGGTTGACATGTTAAAATTGGGTTGACCACTTTTCTCTTGACTTATTTTAGCTTGATTTCAATTCCTAATTTGAATTAAGGGCCATTTTTAGACTCAACATCATTATCATCATTTGGTAAGACTCAAGTCATCTTGTGTATTACTCATGCTTTGAGTTCTAGGCCACATTTTGTACTATCCATTCTATTTCATCTTTTGTCCTAAGTCTATTTGATAACACACTTTTTCCTCAAAGATTTTCCAAAATTTGTGTGTGTGTGTATCATTTGAGTTGAGGAGTAGTGTTACATTGTCTATATTGTGTTGAAACCATTTTCTATTTAGAGTCTTAAAAACAAGCATTTATCACACATTTTGAGCATTTTAATGTTGTTAAAATGCTCAAATTATTTTTAAACTTGTTTCATAGGCCTATTCACGTAGAGTCCAAGTTGGTTCAAAGTTCCAACCATTTTGAGTTTTCCTTGAGAGTCTTTGTCTCACATAGTTATGTTGTTCACCTTTGTCTAGCTTATTTATCAAAATAATCTAGTTTGAGCCATTATTTGGGAGAAAATAAACTATATTTGAGTGCCTTTTGTTTCACACCTCATACTTATTGATCATGTTTATGACCAAGAGTCAAATGCCTATTTTTTTGTTAGAAGTGTTTCAAATTTGTTAGATTAAATATCTCAACTAATAAAGTCTAGATTTTGATATCATTTGGTCAAAAATCCTAGCATGCACCTTTAATTAAGCCTAGATTTTGATGTCATGTTTGGCTAAAAGTCCTAACAAATTTTGGTTTTTTAGATTAGAATCATTTGAAACAATTTGACCTAGAATTTAGAATTTGGATTTATGATCCTTTTACTTAACATTTATGTGTGAGACATGTAAACATTAGACACTTGACGTTAGTTTGTTTTATGACAAGTCATTGCATTAATATTTTTTTGTATACCTATCCATATTTTTTATTAAGTTAGACCAATTTTGAACCTCTTTTTAAACATCTCATTTTTAGAGTTTATAGAAGTCTATTCCCATTTTATCATGAAACATTTACTATGGATCCTAACATGTATTCCTACACTCATAGTGGCCTCATGTATAATCTAAGGTTTAGTAATATGGTCGCACAAGAAGAGATGGTTCAAGACCCCTTTGATGATAGTGTCACTTATGAGATAGATTCTTATCCATCTTATAACACTCAAATAGGGGCACAAAACCAAAACCCATTGGCTCATTATTTTGTAAACATGCCTCCATTCTCAGAGTAGGATTAAGAATAAATAGAGCATTATCTAGTTTTTGATACCTACAATTGAAAAACCATTTCCTCAAAAACTGTACTATGTTATTACACCATCCACATATGATCCTTATCTATTTGAGCATAAATTATTGGAAAATAAGGATGAGATTTTGGTTAGAGCTATATAAATAGGGGATATGTTTCCAGTAGACTTCCCCCGTAAGAACCTATCAAGTCTAGTAAAAATGCCTCAAAACATAATTTATAATCAATAGGCTTCTTCTAACAATCCTTTAGCTCT
Source organism: Torreya grandis (assembly GCA_037957365.1). Classification (NCBI taxonomy): domain Eukaryota; kingdom Viridiplantae; phylum Streptophyta; class Pinopsida; order Cupressales; family Taxaceae; genus Torreya; species Torreya grandis. The sequence continues at coordinate 520,043 of JARHVA010005337.1, forward strand.
ATTTAAAATGATGTATCAATACCATAGTGTGGTTTTCAAAGTCAAGGAACTCATGGAGGATCACTTTGTATAAATGCAAATAGCATACCAAATGTACTTGAACCTAGAATGTAATTTTAACTAGATGACCATGTCTAATAGGCCTCTCATAGATTTAATTCCTTCAGCAAGAGTATTAATAGAATTTTATGGTCAATACAATCATGGTATAGACCCCTTTGGGCAAAACACTTCAGTCGATAACTTGTTTCATGTGCCAACCATTGAAGAAGTGTCTTCTACTTCTATGCCAAATATTGAGCCAAACATAGTGGATAATGTGCAATCAACATCCAATCCAAACCAAAGTGATGTAAGTACACAAAAAATTAGTAAACCAACTAGTGTAAATTTAGTTAACTCTATGAGTGGTTCTCCAAATTAGGGAGTAGGAGTTTCTACATCTCAACCTCAACAAACTGCTACCACTAATCCTCAACTAGATGCTTCTTCAAGCACTCAACAAATGAGATTAGGTAGCCAACTAATGACTAATGTTGTGCCTCAATAACAAAATGTGATGAACCTTACTCTTCCCCAATAGGCAATGAGTAATATTCCACAACAACAGACACAATCCAACATACCAATGCAGTAGATATAGAACATATTGCCACTTCAACATGGGGCAACCAATGTTTCACCTCATCAAGTAGTAGTGAACATACCTCTTTCCTCATAGACCAATATACCAATGAAAATACAAATGATGTATAATCAACAACATAGAAATATTATTCAATGATAAATACAAGGGGAAAGTTGACCCAAAGACTTATTTGACTGAGTTCTTTGTTTTATGCCAGCCAACAACATATAACGACATATATATTTTGGTGTTGGTATTAAGGAGTATATCAGGACAAGCCTTGGAGTGGTTTTTGAATTTGCCTAAGAATTTAGTAGCTAATTTTGATGATCTTTTAGGCAAGTTTGTGTAGCACTTTTCATACAATCTCAAACATGATATTTATTTACTCAACCTGATGCAAGCCAAGAAGTTTGATGAGAGTTTTTAAAGTTATCTATAGTTATGGAAATCCCTTACAAGCCAATTCACCCATATTTTACTAGATAAAAAATTAGACACTGTGTTTACCAAAAAATTGCATAGTGAGATATCCTATCATCTAGAACTATAGTGTGCACATACCTTTAAGGAGGTCATTGATAAAGGTTTGTTTATCAAGCAAGCCCTTATTAATAAAGGGATCATCAAGCTTACCTCATCAAATAAAAATCAAGGTACCAATCTAAGAAATGGCCAAAACTAGCATCAAGTCTAAGTACAAGTGTCACAACTGACACATGCCAATATCAGTGATAGACCAAGGCAATTCAACCACAATAAAAATGTTATTAGAAATGGATTAATAGAGTCACATCATGTCCGAATGGTGCAATCACCATCTGGTCATCCCACACAACATATTAAACTAACTCCTAACCCATAACCTTTTCAATAAACATAGCAAACACAATAACCTAGGCCTATGCAACAAATGTAGCAACATTTGCAATTGTAAGATCCTCTTGTAAGGAGAAAAATGCCTACTCATCATGTTTTTAGTGACCTTTGAGAGTCTATTGAATTTATGTTTTTCTAGATTGATATTGTTGATCTGATTAGTTGACCTATATCGAAACATAATCCTAAGGGTATCCCTTATCCTAATTAGTACCACTAAAATGAATTCTATGAATATCATCGGGTTAATGGACATAATTTGCACCACTTTGTTCAAATTAAACATTTAATTCAAAATATGTTGGAGAGTGAGGAGATAACATTGGATGGTGGTGCTTTCACTTACAATCATACCCTTAAAATCTATCAAAACCCCTTTCCCCAACATAACAACTAGCCACAACAACAATAACAATAATGGCCAGTGTAACATCAACAACAATAGTTTCAATAATTAAGGACAAACCAAAAGAATCACCAACAACAAAACCAATAATGTCTAAACAAAGGATATAACCAAGGTTAGAATAGAAACTAATAGATCTACCATGTCGTTGCACATGACTACAACAAAGTTGTAGGTCATATTGTAGGATGTCGCATTAACACCATATCCATCAATCTACAATAAAATTACAAAACATTAATACCTTTGTTAAACAATGGAAATCTACCAACTCACTTTGATAATCCTTCCTTGACTTAGGACCATATACAAGCATACCAACAAGTAAGGATTACTAATGTTGGACCCTATACCAATAACTCATTACTTCATGACCACACACAAGTGCACCATCAACCGAGACTTTTCCTATTTGGTCCCCTACCATGACCAAAATTTGTTATTAATTATGGTACTATGTTTAATCTTGATTGTGCAATCACAACTCAGAGGTCAAAGATTACCATCCCAGGCCCATAGCCATCAACCACTTTGCCCATCACCCAACTAGCCATTCAACCTTAGATTAAAATATTTAACATTGACTAAGAAAATAAGTTTTAAATTATGGAATAATTACAAAATATGATTTTATAAATCTCCATTTTAGATTTGTTACATATTTCAATAATCTAGAAGGATATTTTGAATGAGTTCCTTATCCAATCTACAATTTCAAGTGACATATCCCCTGATAAATTTTAAGCTTTGGTTGGACATCTAGCTCCATCTCAACACATCACTTTCAACTAAAGTGATATGTCATCCCTTGGACCACTAGATAATAACCCCTTGTACATTAAAGTTTACATAAAGTGGCACAATGTGAAATGTGTCCTTATAGATAGTGGATCAAGTCTAAATATAGTGTATCTAAAGCTCATCAAGCTTCTCAGGTACAATATAGTAGATCTTGAAGCAAAAACAATAACCATCCAAGACTATGACAATGAGGAATGAGAACCATAAATCACCATCTGTTTGCTAGTTATCTTTGGACCCTTAACCCATGATACACTTTGCCATGTGCTAGATCATGATTTGTCATATACAATATATTTTTGGGAAGACATTGGTTACATGAAATTCATGTAGTCCCATTAATGTTGAACTAATGTATCAAGTTCTCACATGTAGTGATGGAAGTTTATATACTAGGATCTTTGCATCCTTATGAGCACTATAAATACCTATAGACCAAGTTCAAGAGTTATAACTATCATTTCAACATTAATCTAGTGGCCAAGTAGAATAAGGGAAAAGTAATACTCGATTCATCAAAGGAAAACTGCATTGATCCTAATACTCATGATTCCATTTCTCAAATGCAACCTCCTAATATATCCAACCATTATACCATTTTGCCTAATGGCCTAGGAGAGTATTTAACCCATGATACCTTTCACATCACAAAGCTTCCATAGAATCCAAAGTCCTTTGGAAGACCTAAATCCAAGTTACTTCATCTAGAATGGCAACAAAATGGAAAAGGTAAAGGACCTATCACATTTATACCAACATTTAGCCTATAATAGGATCCTCTTGACGGATATGAATCATGGCTATACAATGACAAGTAGGCTAGTTGTTACAAGAGTGCAAAGTATCTTATTCCCAATAGGATCATCAAGAATCAAAACTATGAAGGAAGAGTCTTAGGACCAAATCAATGAGGCACACTTGAGCCAATTTACATAACCAAATACAAAGGGCCCTGTGGACTTGGATTTAAATTGCCTAGAAGTGACCCCATATACCTTAATCATGCTCCATTTCTATCAACTAGTGATGAGGATGGTAATAGTGAAGTAGGGTCCAATCATATCTTTTTTGATGAGATAGATAATATAAATATTTTTGATACTCATTCCATTTGTACCCTTACACTATTCATTCATCATAATCCACTACCATTGTATTATCCCTAGCTGATAGAATGGGATGAACAAGAGCCCAACATGCCTATTGATGAGTTTTACAACAATGATGATTTGTATGATTTTTTGGGCCTTATAGATAATGTTATATTGGGGGATAATAAATCAAGGTTATCCATCCATTTGGATATTAAACCCTATTTTGGAGAGTAGGTGAACACCCTTAGCCAAAATCAAATAATTAAAACATTGAGGTCCCAAAGTGAAAACCTCATTGAGGCACTTCCTGACTAGGTTAAAAGTAAAGAAAAAAGGCTAGTCTAGTGGTGAAAAGTTGTTTCAAGCACCATTAGATGAGGGTGATCAACCTTCTTCAAAAATAGCTTAGGAAAAAACCAACAATGAACTTGTCTATGAGTTTGAGTTTAGTTTTGATGAACAACAAGATTTTGATCGAATCATTTAGGAGTTTCCAATAATTTTTGTTACATGGACAAATATCCCATTGGAGGACTCTGATTCATCATGCCTAGGGGAAATTGAACAGCCATTCCTAAAAAATGACTCTAATGTTGCCAAGAAATTCAAATTATTACCCACTATCCTTGAAGATGGTTCAACCTTGTTAGTGGAAGATACAACAAAGGTTAACATCAGGTCCCTCGATGACTGAATGTGGATCAAGCTAGGTGCTTCCCTTATTGAGAAGGAGCATGAAGTCTTTATAGCCCTTTTCAGAGAATTTTTTGAAATATTTGCATGGGCATATTATGACATGCTAGATTTGGAACCTGCCTTGGTTTTCCACCACTTTGTGGTCAATCCTGATTCCAAATTGGTAAAATAAAAGTTGTGCAAGATGCATCCTCACATTGTTGTATTAGTGAAGAAAGATTTAGAAAATATATTATAAGTAGAATGTATTTGATCGATGACCTATTCAAAATGGATCTTTAATGTTGTGCCAGTTAGAAAAAAGCCTAGAAGAATAAAAATGTGTATTGATTTCTATGATATAAATAAATCCTTCCCTAAATATGATTTTCAATTTCCAAACATTGATATGATAGTCAACTCATAATGGGTTATGGAATTCTTTCATTAATGGATGGATTTTTAGGGTATAACCAAACCAAGATAATACCATAAGACCAACACAAAACAATATTCACCACTCCATAGGGAACATTTTATTATCAGGTTATGCCATTTAGTCTTAAAAATTTAGGGTCCACATACCAAAGAGCCATGACCATCATATTTCATAATATGATGCATGACATTGCTAAAGAATATGTCGACAACATTCTTGGCAAATCATAGACTAGGGTTGATCATATAATAGTGCTACATAGAGTATTTGAAAGAATATGTGAGTATAGATTTAGACTTAATTCTAAGAAGTGTGTCTTTGAACTCACTTTAAGAAATTTTTTTGACTTCATTGTGTCTCATTGAGGTATTAAAGTCGATCCATCCAAAGTTTAATCCATAATAGAGATGTAACTACCAACTAATTTAAAGCAGATCTACATTTTATAAGGCAAAATTTAGTCTATCTAATGTTTCATATCATAGTTGGCCAAAAAATGCCATGCTTTTATGCATATTCTAAAGAAAGGAGTCACATTTCATTGGGATGATCACTACCAGATATCTTTTTAGCAGCTAAGGACTATCTATGAATCCACCTATTTTGTTGCCTTCTATGCCAAGAAATCCATTCTTGTTGTATCTCTCCTCTACTAACAATGACTTGGGGGCACTTTTGGCTTAGAACAATGATAATGGAAAAGATCATGTCATGTGCTATTTAATCTATACACTGGTCATAGATGAACATAATTATACACCCATTAAAAAAGATTATTTAGCCATGGTCTTTGAAACTCAAAAACCACACCATTACATGTTAGATAATAAGACCATGGCTATTTCAAAAGTAGATCCACTCAAGTATCTACTTTGTAAAAAAAATTTACAAGGCCACATGGCCAAATGGATCATGCTTCTAAGTGAGTTTGACATTGATTACACCAACCAAAAATCCACTAAGGGGTAGGTTCTTGTAGATCAGCTTGCTGAAGTACCCCTTGCTGATATAGAGCCATTGGCATTCCAATTTTATGATGAATCCATCATGACCATCATTGACACACCTATAAGGATCAGCACTAGAAGATGTATTTTGATGGATCATTCACATCACATGGATTGGGGTTAGGCCTTTTATTTATTACACCATAGGGGGATCTAATCCCTAAATCATTTAGGATCAGCTTTCCTTATACCAACAACATGGACAAATATGAAGCACTTGTTGTAGGGATTTTCCAAGTAGTACAATAGAACACATCTCATCTCAATGTTTATGGTGATTCCAAAGTAATCATCAGTTAGGTTAAAAACCACTTTCAGACCAAGGATGACCAGTTGATTCTTTATAAGGCCATGGTCAACGCTCTCAAGTAGCAGATTACTGACATTTAGTTTAATAATATACCAAGGGCAAGTAATAGAACAATAGATGATATGGCCACTATTGGATCTCTAATTCAAAAAATAGACATAGCTAAAGACTATCAGTTCTTTGTCAAGAATTTTTTATCACCAGATCGTGAACCTTCAACCGTCATGGTGATTTGTGATATTGTTGGTCCTAGCTCTATCTAGTACTCATAACTTTACAACTACCTCTAAAACCAAATTATGCCACCTGACCTATCTTGAAAACAATCCAAATCCTTCATCCACCAAACCAATTGTTATACCTTACTTGGATCAACACTTTACTACCATAGTTTTGATGGAACTCTCCTTCATTTTTTAAATTCAATAAAATCTACACTAGCATTACAGGAAGTTCATGAAGGAGTATGTAGATCCCACACCAAGGTAGTCCTATCCAAAAATCTCTTGTATACTAATTATTATTATCTCATGATAGATTCAAATGAAATTAAATATGTAAAGTGTGACAAGTGTCAATGGCATGCCAATCTGATTCATACCCCAACCAAGACTCTAAAACCAATGTTGACACCATGACCATTTGCTATGTAGGGCCTCGACCACATTGGAAACATCAATACCACCTCATCTAATGGCCATAAACATATTCTTACCACCACCATATATTTCACCAAGTGGGTTGAAGCTATACCCCTCACGTATGTGACTTAAAATAAAATTTCCAAGTTCATTTTCAACCATCTCATTTGCCGCTATGGTATCCCTTCTAACATTATATCTAATAATGGACGATCACTTAAGAACAAAGATATGAAGAAGCTATGTATTGAATATAACATCACAGAACATTTCTCTATGACATATTACCCTCAAGGTAATGGTCAGGGAAAAGCATCAAACAAAACCATTGTTAACATTCTAAAAAAGATTGTTAATGATGCTTGTCATGATTGACACCTTCAGATATTTTGGGTTATTTAGGCATATCATACACCTATAGGAGCCACTCTATATTAACTTATTTATTATAATGAATCCATTCTTCTCATTGAGGTTGATTTTCCTTCTCTATGCATCTATTTCAATCATGTCCTAGATGACAATGACTATCAAGTAGCTAGCCTATAAGAGCTAGAGTTACTTCATGAGAAACACATGGATGTAGTGAACAATATTCAATCATATAAGAACCAACTTCAAGGGCACTACAATCAGTGCATGAAACATACAGAATTTGAAATTGATTATCTTATCCTCAAACATAACCAAAAATTACCACAATCAAAAAGAAGCATAAAAGCATGTCCAAACCCAAGTAGGTTGGTCCTTTCATCATTACAAGAAACTATGAAATAGTAGAATATAGGCTTGCCACACTAGATAGACATGAACTTGATGAGATGATGAATATTATCCACCTTAAGAGGTACTATGATTGAGTAACTTGGTGTATTGTCTATAAGGACCATTTCAAGTTATATCATTTTATCATTCTTTCTCTTTGCACTATACCATTTTACCATCCTATCATCCTACCAACCTACCAATTTTTCATATCGTGTATCCATTCTACCATACCTTTCCCATCAACCAAGTTTTTTTCCCTCCCTACCTAGCCCATTGATCTTGGTTCTATTCCATTGGTTCCATGATAGTTTGTAACAAGAGGATTTAGATTGAGTTTTAGTAGTTGTTTCACACATTTCAAACTGAGGTAGTATTTTGAAGTAGTAAGATAGTAGTTTGGCAGTTGCATCATTCATTTCTTGTTCAATTTTATATACCAAGTGTGCCTGATTATAACCACCAATGGACAAATTAGTGTGTCACTAGTCTTGTTACTAATTATAACCACCTATGAGAAAATTAGTATCATTGACATATGTCATTATTTCCTAGTTATAACCACCTATGGGAAAACTAGGGGCAACACTTGTTTATCATGCTTTGATATACCAACTAGCCCTTTTTTATGTCATATTCTACCTTTATACCAATTTTGCATATTTCATTTGAATTGGCTACTACACTAGTCATATTCCTCCACTATAAGGTGGAACTATAGTGACTTGAGCTCCTCTACTTGGACTATGTAGGAAGTGCTTGATACTTGTTGAGGTCAGCTTAGTCACCCTAAGCCATGCTCTCACCATTTTTCAAGCAACCTAATCCATGCTTTTACCATTTTGTGAGAAACCTAAGCCACACTCTCACCATTTTATGAGCAAATTAAGTTAACACTCTTCTTGTTTTATGAGATTGAACCATTTAGTGTCTCATCATTATTGATTAAGTTGAGATACCTAGAAAATTCCAAAAACATTCATAAAATAATTTTAAAAAAACCAGAAACATTAACCACTTTTTTTCCTTAAGGATTCTAGGAACCATTACTAAGTCACAAGAAAATCACTTGTTCCTTAGTTTCCCCATCGTTTTTGGCCTTTTCTCCGATGCTCTTTCCATTTTGTGAGCTCATTACTATTCTTCTATCTCATCCATCATGTATGTTTTCATCAGTTATCATTTTCTTCCCATTTCCTAGGAGAAATACATTTAGGCTAAAGTTTTTGTTGGATATTACATCCATATAACTATGTAGGTAGTGTATACTTTCTTAGTGCATATGGAGACATCTTGACCACCCCCTTTTCTTCTATTCCCTCAGTCATTTTTGTTTACTATGTTGTCACCTATTTTCTAGGGGTAATATTCATCATGTAGGTTTAAGTCGCTTTGTATGTACTAACATTAGGACAAACTATTATTTGTTTTTTGTTTTATTTCTTTGTTTGTTTGTTTATTTATTGTTTATGTGCCTGTTTGTTTACTTTTAGCACTATTTCCTTGATTTAGTCTATGTGCATTCATTAGGTGATTCCTTATGCATTTATTCTTTAATCTATCCACATTCATACATCTACATTATCATCATGGTTTTTATCATTGGTGCATTAAGTATTGGATCCCAAGAGTTAGTCCTTATGTTTCTTTTGTCCTAGTCCTCATGATGTTCTACCATGATGCTTACCATTAAGTGCTACAATAAAAACTAGCTTCAGGAAGTCTACTCAAAAATGAAGGCATCAATATCTCATCAACACCAGTATCCCAATCATATCCTAAATAGATTAATTTACCATGAAAGAATTTCAATCTTTGTTAGTTAGAATAAGCATCTCCCTATTAGTAGGTTGTCCTAATTCATCATTATCCTCTATATCAAGTTACCCACATCATATTTACCATCATCAGTTAATCAATCATGTTTGCCATAAATAGGGTCCAATGATTATAACTGCCTATGGGAAAATCATTGTACACCATCCCATCTACATTTCTCAATGATTATAACCATTTTTGGGCAAATCATTGTGTTATCACCAAATTTACCTTCTTTTTGCCCAAATAGGGGCATGTTGTTATCTTGTTTGTCTATCTTAACTAGGGTAGCTCTATCTTCTTAATGATTATAATTGCTTTTGGGAAAATCATTTTGTTATCATACGATGTTACCACTATTGGGGTATAATGCTTATAACCACATTTGAGCAAACCATTATACACCATCCCACTTGCATTCTTAGTGATTTTAACTACATTTTCAAAATCATTGTGTTATTAACCCATCAGCTTTATATGTTTGGTCCCCTTGTTTTGCTTCTTTCTTTTGAGGGACCATTTTACAACTTTCCTTACGCCAACCATTCCCTCGAGGGGGCATCTTATAATTCATATATTATCATTATATTTGTAGGCATACATAACCTTTTCAATCTTTGAGAAGACATTATTGTGCTTATAACTTATAATTCTTTCATAAATTGGGGTAAACTTTAGACACCTAAAAGTGGCCACCAATGACCTCTTACCTATTGGGACCAACACACCCCCATTCATTTTTAAGAAATTGGGACCCTTGGGAAGTCTTTGTATCCAAATTTTCAATCATCTAAACATCAAAGTCTTTAACATATTTTGAAGATCATACACTCTATTAAGGAACATTCTTGTGTGATTCAATTCTCTTGTTTTAGACTAACCCTATTGATAAGGTTACGTAAGTCATTTTGTAGGTTCCATGGAGGATTTAGGGTTCTGGTTCAAAAACCATGGGTGGTCATTGATTCAAATTCAAATGTTGGAGGGAGCCAAGTTGGTAACTAATTAAAGAGAAGCTATAAACAAGGGGTTTACATGGGTTCAAGTCATTTTTCATAACATAACTTGAACTCTTCTTTATTTCTTTCCCGTTTCTTTTTCCTAAGTTCCTTGGGTCTAATTTAGCATGGTTCTGTGAAGTCCCTTTTTACATTACCTAACTCAGCCTAGGTCATTAATACTAAGGCCCTAATAATAATATAAACCTTAGCCTTAATGCCTTATGCCAAGTGATTTTATTTATGTCCTCAGGTCTAATAATTATCTCCCTCACTCTTTGTAAGATCCTATTATTGATGCTTGCTCATTGGATTTGATCGGATGGAGCATCCTAGTTGAAAGGCTTTGGCTTAAACAACATGCACCATGATAGATCAATAATAATATCTTACTCAATATATTTGATCCAATAGTACAATGTGTAGGAGGAAAATTCAAAAAGAGCATAAGGCTCTAAGAGATGGACGTGTGGTGGCTTAATGATTGAAAAGAAGAAATAAGGGGGGCCACCTAATAAAGATGTCTAATTAAATGATCAAGCCCCACAAAGATCAATGGCAATCGATTAATCATTGGATTTGATCTAATAGTGTGAAAGGCTTGATGAATTTTTAAAATTTCCCTGAGCTTGACACGTGGCCAGTACTCAACCCAGGTGACAATTGACAAAAGATACACAACATAGGAAGGATTTGTGAGAATGCCAAGTGTCATGACAAAAAACATAGAGATAAATGGACCAATAAAAGGGTGAGGACTCAAATTTGGATTGATGAATCATGCTAAGCCTAGGATTTTAATCTTATGACATGAAATAAATGAAGCTTTTAAAAGCCAATGGCTAGTATCCAAATGGCAGTTATGAAAATTATTGTGAAAAGCCTAAAATGGTGCCACATGGACTCTACATAAGCATAAAAGGTCCCAAAGATTTAATATGAACATAAAATAGGTGTCAATGATGAAATATATATTAGATTAAATAATTTTTAATTACTCTCTAGGATGAAAAACTACAATATCAAGTTCGAGTGTAGACTGATCAAGCTGAACAACCTAAAGTTGAACAACCTCAAGATAAACAATCATATGATGAAAAGGGCAAAGGAAAGGAGAATATTGAAGAATGAGATTGGAATTGAGACCAAATTCTCTCATGAAATTCATTGGTATGATAGCTATTGAGCTAGAGGAGTCATTAGAGGGTGCCCTTATTGATATAACAGTAACATATGGTTCAATAGAGAGGAGGATCCCTATAGAGAAGTAGGAATGGAGATTATTCCATTGGAAAGGGAGAAGAGGAAAGAAGAGCTAACCTTGGTCCTTATGACTCCAAGGAAGAAGCATAGGTTGGCCTTCACTCACCCTACTAGTGAAGTCAACCTGTTTAATGATGAGAATCCAATCCATGGACCAATCATCCATAACTAGTTTGTCTATGGTAAATTGTAAAAGATCCCATCCCTTGCTCCTTCTTGGGCCTTGACATAGGTTGGCTTGATTGAGAATGATAACATCAAACAATAGATCATGGACATATTAAATACGGAAGAAGAGAGAAGAATACAAGTTCATCACATCCAAGGAGGATAGAAAATTGACACCCCAAGAGCCTCTGGTAGTGAAAGTGTGGAGGTGCATGAACCTCCAAAGTTTAAGGAGCCAGAGGTTAAAATCCAATTTAACCCAGACACAAAAGGAATATAAAGGACCACCACAAGGGTTGCCATGGTTGGTCAAGAGGAATTCACTTTTCAAAAGGTGGAACCATTCATAAGGTTAACCCCTATTGAAGGAAAATAACTCGGAGAGCCTCCCATCCATGAAGAAGATGTGGAAAGTTTAATTGAGGCTCAATCTTAACAAGCTAGGGCTTCTATCTAAGTATTAAAGCAAATGATCTATAACATAAAGAAGGAAAAAGAGAATTTGAAAACTCAAGCAATTCTCTCAATGCCAAATTCCATTGTAAATATTCTTGAGGAGTCATTCCATGACATGTTCAAAGCACTAAAGTATATGAAATTAAAGTAGGATGCACTATAAGACTAGGCCATGTGAGCCAACTAGTTGGTTACTCAATGGAAAACTTCTGAAGAGAAGATTGCCCAACTTCTTAACATCTTGGTTAGGCAGTAAATACCAAATTTTAAAGCCATCAGCATGGAGCACCTAAGTGCCATTTTTAGGAATTATTGTAGACAAGGTCCAAGCCTTGAGTGCCTAGCATACCAAAGTGGAGGAACTTATTAAGGAGGAGAAAGAGCTCATGGGCATAATTGAGAGGCTCTTGCGAGCTATGCTCAAGGATCCTACACAACCCACTACCCTGGGAATTATTAGTGATGAAGAATTCTAGTACAAAGCCACTTTAGTGACTCAAGAAATCAAGGGTAAAAGTCAAGGAAAATCAGGGTGAGATAATAAGAAAATATTAGAAATGATATTCAATGCAGATGAGAGGATAAATGAAGCTAGAAGAATTAAGGAAGAGTTGGCTATGAATGACAAATATTTTAATGAGTTGAATTATCAAGAAGAGGAGCATATCACAAGGCCTATCATATACTTAGGTCTAGTGGATGAACAACATGAATGAGATATGAGTATCCTTTGGTAGCAAAGGGCCCCACCTTCAACCTCCTAATTATGGTTTACTTGAGATGTAGAATATTCTTTTGTAAAGGCACATGCTAGTTTGTTAGCGTGATTGCCACTAGGTCAACATGATTGTAAATGACACATGTGTTATAGTTTGTTAAAAAGACAACTATATTTATCTTTGTACACCTGTATTTTTAGAATAACCAGTATGCTACCTATATCTTCTATAAAGGCATGTATGATTTTTGAAAAAAGAGGGACTTTGAGCTATTTTGTACCATTTTAAGTAGTTAATACAAAAGATCAAGGAATTCTATAGGAATTACCTAGGTTGATGCATTTGAATTGCTAAGTTGCTCAATTACTTGTCTAAGTTTGAATATGAATTGTTTCTTGGAATACTGAGTTAGATCATTAATTATAGGGTTGCTAACTTGTGTGATGCTAGGTTAGTTGAATGAGATTGGGTTTACTTCATTTTATTTGCTCTATAACAAAGATGTGCATTAGCTATCTAGATGTGATGTAAAACCTTAAAAGTAAATCCAATTCTTACGTGTATTATCATCCTATCTTTAGGATTAGGCTTGGTTTGTATTGAAATATGAGCTTATGCTACTTTACACTATATGATATTTAATATCATGATTGCTAATTCTTTAAACTTTATCAATATGTTCATAATCAAAGATCAATAATCAACACTTCTTTCTTACTCTACCCTTTCCTTTTAACCTTTCTTTAAACAACCCATTTTAGTTTCAAACATTGTTCATAACCATTTGGTTTAGTCAGTATTTTAGATCTTGATTAGTTTGTCAAGATTATCTCTAAGAGTCTTGAGAAAAGGCACCAAGATGGCTCCCAACCATCAAACTTTATAAATATTGTGCAATAGTTTATATTGCTTTGTTGCTATTTCACCATAGGGATCCTAATTACCAAATACCTAAAACTTATGCCCTGAATCCTTTGGATTCTAAAAATGAGAAGTGTTCTTTAAACACTAGAGAGCACTTGTGGTTCACTTGGAAGTATATCAACACTACCAATATTTTGACCAATTTCTATCAAAATGCACAATTTGGCCTAAAATGCACTAAATGATTTGATCCTACCATATTCAAGTGCTGATTTTGGCCAAAGTATCACTAAATGGGGCAATGCAATTTATGAGATATCTATGTTTGATTAGATCATTTTGAGCCAAAATGACATTTTCGCACCTAAGTGCTCTAGATTTCTCTTTTCTACCAACTTTCGTACACAAGATATGTTTCCTTGTTATTTTGTGTTGGCAACATTCAAAATGGGATAACAGATCCAATGCATCTAACATCACATTCCAAGTCCAATCTAGTGAAATATTGGGCCAATATTACGACATCCTCACCAATTTCATTAAATTGTGCACAAATTACCAAATATAATCATAAAAAATGTGAAATTGAATGACTTAGGTATGTATAATAGCACCCAACCTATAGTTCCTCTTTCTTTCTCACCCAACCCATTTCGACTAGACTTTTACTGATTCCCAGTCACCTGTAGCTTCCAAAACATAGCTTTCTGAGACCTAGGCAACCCTCTTAGACCCAAATCCACCCCTAGGTCTGAACCTCTTATAACAATAGTGTCCTATTTCTAGAACTATTGTCCAAGTTCACTTTAGCCTCAAATGGTCATATTTTCCTAAATCCTTATCTTTTTCCCTATCAAACTAATGCAAAATCATCTAACCCATGATCATAAGTTTCCCTATATAAACCATTCAATATCCATTTAGAAGGTTTGGCACTAATTTACAAAAAAAATCAAGAATACAAGAAAGTATACTCAAGCACTCTTCCCTATTCTCTGCATATAGCCTTCCAAGACCAATTCAAGCCTATTCAAGCACTTAAACTAGTCCCTAGTCATCTAAAATACATTTCAATTTTGTATCAAGTTGCATACATCACACAATTATACCAAGCACTTCAAATAGGAGAACTACATTAGCTTGATCCCTCTTTAGAGTATTGGTATGTAGGTAGTGTGCCCACACAAAACATGTGAAGTGCATCTAGTGTATCCTTTACACACTAACCCCTCATCTCTTTCCAAAGTTTTCTACTCAGTTTCAAGTACTAGGAGATCTTAAGGGTTATGAATATAAAATCAGACACATAGTGAGCTCTACACAAACCCATGCTTCAATATTTCACTACTAGAGTGCCAGAAGCATGCCAAATAGAACCCAAAAAAGCCAAACCACTAGAACAACAATGCCATAAGTGGACACTAGCATTTAAAGTGGACTATAGCACCAAGTAACAGGGTGTCCTAAGTTTAGTGCTCTTGTCAAATCCAAAAATAGAGTTCTAGGTCCTATTTATGACAGTCTGACATCCCTGCACAACAATTTTCAGATCTTACATGATCTATTTCAGCCCATAATAAGCTAAGTTTCATTTTTTCATAGTTTTTAATATTTTTAGAAAAGGTAAAATACATATATGTTTACACAATTCAGTAGGCTAATTGAGACACATTAATTAATAATTTAAATTTACTCAGACCTTTATTTTCTTAGAAATTAAACACCTAATTCTTGAAAAGAATAAAACCTTTGGTGAACCCGACTTACTTTGAATTTTTACACAAAAACCCTAGAAATCCCAGGGCTAATTATTTTTTAATTTTTGCAATATTTTCTTGATATTTATTGAATTTAAAAATCACAAAATGATAAATTAATTGAAATATTTTCAATAAATTCACCCAAACCCTAGTTTGCACATACTAGGTCCTATTTGCATATAAACACTTTCAAACCACTTGGAAAACTATATTGCTAATTTTAGAAATAGTTTCTATTTTTTTACTAAAATTTTAAGGCAAAATTATAAAAAATTTATATAAATTCATATCAATTGTTTAAAATTATCATAATAATTTTAAAAACTCATTCAAAAATCCCTAGTTGCATTAACTAGCTCCTAGTTATTTTCTAGTACTTTTCTAATTATTTTTTGAATTTTTAATTACATATCAAACTCAAAAAATAAATTTTAAATTAAAAAATTCATAGTATTTTTCATAAATATTTTTGAAAAATCTTTAGTTTCATGTACTAGTTCCTATATTTCTTCTTGAGGTATCGCCTTACATCCATAGCTAAATTGCAAAAATGATGTTCATTTATTTACAGACTTTTCTTACATTTCTTGCAAATAATAAGGAAACCATAATAGGCCCTATCATGCATATGAATGATGAAGTCTATCATATGTTAGTAAAAAATTTCACCCTTTGCATTTCATGTTTATGTTTCATTATATGGGATGATATTACAAAATTCATTGCCAAACATGCACAAGATTTCAAAATTCTTTTTGCGTATTCTCTTTCACTCATATGGAAAATTGTTCAAATTTATCTTGATAAATGCATTCAAAATGTCATGTTGCATATCAAAAGTTTATATTCCTTTATTCAAACGTTCATGTTATCTATCCTTTGCTCTCTATTCCTTATATGGAAAATTGTTCAAATTTATCTTTCTAAATGCATTCAAAATGCCATGTTACATATAAAAAGTTTATATGCACTCATGCACAATGTCATGCTCTCTATTACATACTTTCTCTCTCATGAGAATTTTTTTTCAAGACTATCTTTCAAAACATATTATCAATGTCGTTATTCATGTCAAAGATTTCTTTACATTACTATAGAATTCCATGCTCTCTATCCCTTGTTTGCTATCTATCATGTAGAATATTCTTTATAATCTTATTTTTATACATGTTTTATACTTAGATGTATCTAATTCTTTAGATACTTTTGAGCATCCTCCTATCACTACTAGACACGAGCAAGCACTCGTGGTTACATCTATCCCTCCTCTCCTTAAACTTGGTTAATCTAGCTTTCATCCCACACCTACTACCAGCTCTATGCCTATAGTAGATCATGTGGTGCATGTTATCACTCAAGTTTATGAAGATAGGTAGGTTGATTACACCCATGGTTATATGTTTGTCACTCAAGTTATCACCCTTTCTGATCCACTTTAGCTCCTCCACTTGTTACAATTCTTTCTTTAGTCTAGATTCAGCCATAGTCGAGACATTCATCGCTTGCACATAGAGTTCACACACATCCATGGAGGCCTCTTTTAGAGAAACCACATTTTTAGGATTATAGATAGCTTCTCGTTATAATATTCACACACAGGGTAGTATCATTAAGGTCTCATGCCTCTACACATAGAGCACATGTGTAGAAAGCTTATCCTACCACCAGATGGGTCTCTCAGAGCCCCACAATTACATCCACTTCTTAGAGTTATAAGAATATCCCCTAGTAAGTTTTCAATATACATATTACAGATCACTTATAGCATACACAACTTTTAGAGCCATAGTCTAAATAGTTTCATCATGTTTTATAATCACGCATGATCCTTCTTCTTGATACATGACAACATGGTAGGGATTCTCCCATGAGACTCATCAGTTAGTATCATTTCTTTGAAGTATTACTTGTACATAGATTCCTTTTACTTAATTGTACATATTTCCTTTTTAATTTCTTGTACATAGTTCAAATATTTCATAATACAGAAACAATACAACGTTTCAAAATACAAAAATGCTCAAAATATATCAAAAATACCAAAAAAAATTCAATTGTATGCATTACCCATGCTTTAAATTAATAATATCATGTTCGGGCTTAAGTTCACTACTTCATGTTATTATATGTCAATTTTATACATTACCATGCTTCACTTGATCTTTGAGTGTGTGTAGTGACATCCATCTCCTTGATTGCTTCATTCTAGCCACTGAAGAGGCATTCCTACTTCTACATTTCAGATACACATCGATATACACACCCATTAGGGGCATCTTCTACATGACTACACCATCTAGGTTAAGTCATTCATACACTACACACTTTGAGTTATCATGCTGATGTAAATTACTTTATAGCTTACACATAATACTATATCGACATTTTACTAGTATCTAGCATTTGTGTATCTCTTAGCATATACCTAGTCTTGTATTAAAAGTGTTTTGTATACTCTCACATTTGCTTTGATTACTTAGATGTGGTTGTAGCTTTCTAGTTTTTATATGCTCTCTATTTACTTAGCATAGTCTGTGTGATTGAATTTTTAATCCTAGCTTATCTCCCACTTGTACCTTAGGACATTTGTCAATGTCCTTTACTTCTATTCATGTGCATGTCTTAGGACATTTGCCAATGTCCTTTGCTTTTCCTCTTCTATGTGCTTGTGGCCTATGTGCTAACTTTGCTTGTTTCACTTGTATGTGTATGTGACATTTGAACATGCATTCCATGCTTGTCTTTCAGTTTGTGTGACATGTGTATATGTCCCTTGATTACATGGCCCCTTGGCCATCCTTGTACACTCCTTGCTTCTTGCTTACTACTTGATTGCTTGTTTTCTTTTCATTATGTGCAATGCCATGATCCATATCATGCATTTACCATACTTTCTTAGATGCTATGATGAACATCATTCTCCATCCCTTCAACTCACAACTAACAACTAACATCTAACATTACCAGTTTAATTCAATTTCATGAACATGTTCTTACATTATTATATCTATCTAGGAATACCACTATTGATTTAACAATATATCAATTTAAATATTGATATACCTTGAAATATCTTGTCAAATATTCAATTATATATCTTTCATCTATACAACTTAACACACTTGTAGGACTATTTTCTTCTGAGTGCAGTCATTGTAGCTTCATCATTCCTACCCTCATAAGAAGTATTAAATAGGGGATTTTTCATAGAGATAAAACCTCTTAGAAACTAGAATAGTAGCATTCGAAATAGTCAACATAGAATCTAGAGGTCAAATTGGTCAAATCATAGCAAAAAAATAGGAACAGTCTTAGATCAATAGTTACTTTTCACACCAGACAATAGTGCCAAAAATGGATAGTGGTGCTAGAAATAGATAGTAGAATAAAAAACAAGGGTCTCCAAAGTTTGGCACTCTTATCTAGGTATAAAAACAATCAAGGTTTTTAGAAATAGGTAAATTTTTTAGTTTAAGGATAGTTTTTTCAATTCTAGATCCTTTAGATTCAGTAGTTTTAGTATAATTTTCTTAGATACAGAGGGTTTTCATGCATGGCATGGTTCTCTCTTTCAGTTTATATTAGACAGTTGACATAACATTCAAATCAAAATCCATGTTCTAGACATCAATGATT
Source organism: Torreya grandis (assembly GCA_037957365.1). NCBI lineage: Eukaryota > Viridiplantae > Streptophyta > Pinopsida > Cupressales > Taxaceae > Torreya > Torreya grandis. Next base: position 539,370 of record JARHVA010005337.1, read on the forward strand.
AGGGGAAATGTGAGTGGTATATTAATCTTCTTTTGTTTCCAAGTTTAGCTTATTCCAAGCATTCTCAACAGTTACGTGCCTTACTCTATCTGTGAGTGGTTGACATCACATTTAAGTGAAAATTTCATAGAAGTTTAACTTTTTGAGTACTCGAGTTCTCACGTTAGCTTTCATATAAGCCTCATACATCACTTTCAAAGTGGACTTCATATAAGCCTAATCTCTATCTTTCATAATAGCCAAGAGTGGCCTAGTCTTTAGCACGCATTCAGCTATCCATGCCACAGTGTTAGATTTTTAGCACATTCATGTGCTCCATGAGCCATCTCATATGACATCTATTATATACCGGTATCACTTCATAGATTCACTTCATGAGGCAATGATAGAGCCAAAGAGACAAGCTTTGTATTCTTGAGCCACCTATTTAGAGGGATTACACACATAGTCTAGACATCAATTAACACATGCATGATTAGATAACTTCACTTAGTAGACGATGATGGAGCCAAAGGGCCAAAATTTGTATTCTTGAGCCACATTCAAGGAAATTGAGCATTCAACTCCATTCACAATATTACTATTGATTCAACACATACTTAGCATAATCTAGCATCACAATAGGTTTTGTATTGGTTCACATACCTAGTGAGATGTATTTGTTTGTCTCTCTTACTTTACTCAGCTTTTGTACATTCTTGTTTTAAATGTAGAATATCTAGTAAGAACTAATCTAATTCATGTTTTTATTTACATATTCACACATCACAACGTGCTCTCTCTATGCACATCTAGCATCACACAACTTCATGAGTTTTTTCCTTACAGGTAAGTTTAAGTATGTTTTTTTTTTCCATTATCTTAGTATTTCACTTTTCTAAATCAATAAAATAAGGGGGGGGGGGGAATGTAATCATATAAAATATAAAATTGGATGAGTTAGGCATGGCTAATAGCACCCAACCTATAGGTCCTCTTTCTTGTTCACTCAACCCTTCTCAACTAGAAAGTCACTAATTCCTAGTCACCTATATCTTCCCAAACATAGCTTGTTAAGACCCAGACAACCCTCTAAAATCTAGATCCATCCCTCTAGGTCTCATCCTCCAAGGGAAATAACACCCAATTTGGATAGGATCATTTGAACTTAAGGATGTCCCATTTTTAGTGTTATTGTCCAAGTTCACTTTAACCTCAAACAATTAGATTTTCCTAAATCCTTATCTTTTATCCTATCAACCTAATGCAAGCTCATCTAACCTATGATCATCATTTTATCTATATAATATCATTAAATGTTCATTTAGAAGGATTGGCATTCATTCACAAAAAAAAAAAAAAAAAAGAAAAGAATACAAGCAAGTATACTCAAGCACTCATACTAGTCCCCAGTCATCCAAAATATAATCATGTTTTGTATTTAGTTGCATACATCACACAATTACATCAAGCACTTCAAATGAGAGAATTACATTAATTTGATCCCTCTTCAGATCATTGGTATGTAGACAACGTGCCTACACACAAGGTATGAAGTGTTTTTAGCGTATCTTTTACACACTAACCCCTCCTCTTTTTCTCAAGTTTACTACTTAACTTCAAGTACCAAGAGATCGTAAGGGTTGTAAAGATTGAATCAAACACGTAGTGATCTCTGCATAGAATCAGGCTTCAATATTTCACTACCAAGGTGTCACACGCCTACCAAGTAAAACCCAAAAAGGTTAGACCACCAAGACAATAACACTGGAAGAAGACACTAGCGATAGAAGTGGACTACAATGCCAATTAATAGGGTGCCCTGAGTTTGGTGCTCCTATCCAATCCAGAAGTAGAGTTATGAGTCTTATTTATGACAATCTATCATCCTTTCACAATGATTTTTAGATCCTACATCATCTGTTTCAACCCAGAATAAGCTAAATTTGATTTATTCACACTTCTTATTTAAAAGAAGATAAGTGCATATCTATTTACATAAATTAGTAGGCTAATTGAGACATATTAATTACTGATTTATATTTACTCAAACCTTTATTTGCTTAGAAATTAAACACCTAATTCCCAAAAAGAATAAAACACCAAAATTTGTATCAAAATTGACTAATCATGCTTAAAGATAATTAATTCAAGTTAGAGCCTAATTAAGAATTCCATGAAACTTGTTAAATATTTTTTTTAGAAATTGATTATGAGTTTCTACATCATTAAATAACATCATTTCTTGGGAAAACATCTCTAGGCCATAAATACATAAAATATCAGGATTAAACCCTCCCATGCCTCATTAAAACCTTCCATGGCTCTTTAATACCCCTCTATCCCAAATATTTATTAGGGTATTTATTGAATTTGGCCTCCAAAATTGAATGGATTCTTCGCCACACATCTTTATCTTAAGATGGATGGTTTAGATTCATTCTATCATTTTAAAAAATATATAAATAAGAGGCCTTGCTTATTAAATTTAAAGCTTGGATAGTGTAAAGTTATCATGCACAAATAATTCCAAAGCCTTATGCAATTACTGTTATAATGCCCAATTGTTGAGCCAAGCCAAAGACATTACAAAGCCATTGGTGCCAAGGATAAAAGGAGCTAAACAATTCCTTTGATGAGAACTCATTGAGCATAAGCTGAGCAAGCCACTTCAACAATCTATTTGGAGCATCCAAGGAAAGTGAAGGATTCTTAGTCTTTGATATTCTAATTATCTTTCTCATTTAGTTTTGGTATTATGCTCCCCCCTTGAGATAGGCTTAAGGTGTTAGCATTAGTGTGTTTTGTTTGGATTTACTTTCATTCACTAACACCATACTAATCTCCCCTTATTGCAATCTTATGTTCACAATGTCGATCCACCAATGTCTAAATACCTTTAGATACTCGACACAAAGATTCAAGCAGTTAAGCCCAAGATTGTGCCCTAGATGATTTTGACAATGTGGATGATCTACTCATGGTTGCTTAGCCAAAGTATCTCACTGATTTAGATGTATGCTTACTCAGCATTATAAATATACTAATTGTTTATTTGATTAATATGAGCATAGATGCCAACATTCTATGTAATTAAGTGATTCTATGTAATGCCTTCAAACATACAACGGAAAAAAATATATAAATATTTAAACTTTTCCAACCAAATTGAAACTCATGAATTCTTATTTTTCACATTATATACATCAAATATATCTTTTATACATTATCATAACAATTTTAATTCATTTTGTATAATGTAAAATGTGGATAAAATAAAACCAAATTAAAAAAGAAAAAATAAAAAAAGAAAAAGAAAGAAATCAGTTATATTTTAAAAGTAAGGATGTACTTGTATTTTCTCTCTTCTTTATCAAAATATACAATAATTCAATTTTTCTCAACCAAAATGAAGCATGTGGATTCTTACTTTTCGTATTATGTACGCCAAACATAATTTTTTTATGTACTATCTTAACAATTTCAATTCATTTTATGTAAATGTAAAACGTAAATAAAATAAAACTAAATTTAAAACACGCTAAAAATATTTTGCTTTCCCTGGTTTAAGAATTTAAATTTTCTTCGTAGTATAAAAATACTCGAATGTACTTTTTCTCTATTGCGAGTATTATTAAGTTGCGTTAAAGATTTGACAGTTTTGAATTTGAGTATTTCAGTGGAGCTTCAACGCTATGTATTATTAACAGATTTTGCTTCCTGATTTGTAATATTAAGCTAAGCGGCAATGGTTTGACAAGATTATGCCATTAAACTAGGATCTCTCCTTTTTCACGGAACATATTTATCAGACATCTGGACTAGTTAACAGATCTGGCATTGATTTTCGGTAGTTCATAGTGAGCAATAGGTATCTTCTTCAAAAATTTCACTAGAATTCATTTTGCGCAATTATTTAACCTTACTTTACATGAATTTCCATATCGCTATGGCCGCCTCGCTGTATTTGGTGAGGTCTGCCTCATTATTGTCATAGCGATTTCAGAATCTCTGATCTAAGGTTTTACTTTTATATTTCCCCTTCTCGCCTCAATCTTTCCATTCATACACAAATTCCATTTATTCTGTCGTTACTATTCTTGTTTTTCAGTTCTTTGTAGATTAATATTCCACAATGGACGAGAAATCCCAGGAATCAGAGATATCCAAAGATGACAGTGGGAGAAATAAAGAACAAGAAGAGACCGACATGTATGAATGTGGTTCTATTCTTATGAAATTACAGCTCGACTCCAGGTGGGCTGACAATCCGTCATCTGAACGACCGGTTCAAGAAATTTCAATTGAAGAGAGAAAACAGCAAGAAGAAAAAAGCCAAGCAGGCTTGTATCAAAACGTATCGCAGGCCATCGGCTCTGGCACGGCAGATCCGTCCTTAGGAGGATACTGAGCGCCCCCGTATTATGAGAAACTTCTTTGCATGCTTTGTGCAGATGAAAAGTGATGCTGAAGAGAACTTCCAGTTCCACCGTGGCTTCCAAGGCATTCACTATGCACCGCCATGCAAGTCATCGTTAACTTTAATTAGCATTGAATTAATTTTTAGATAACTAGTTTTTCAATCAAAGTTTGCATGAACAATTTTTTTATATTTGAAGAATAAATTCTGCATGATATCCTTTTTCAAACCTGCGTTCTATATTTATATGTAGCAGCGTTTTTGATTCAAATAAGACAAAAGAAAATTTAGTGTGTCTTCAATTCGATTAATAGTTAGGTATTATCTTTCAAGTCTGCTGGTGGTGATACATTTGAGGTTGATTACTCAATGTTGTAAGTTAATTTTTTTTTGCTATTACAATACGTTTTCAGTTAGTTTGAAGAATAGGGTTTTATAAAATTTATATTTGGTACTAGAGTAAGGTTTTTTTTATTGAATTTAAGATTTAGTAGTTGGAATTTCGTCAAAGGTTTATTATGTCGAATTTTACCTCTTTGTCCATTTTAGAATTTGATGGAAATGAGTACGATTATTGGTGCATCAAAGTGATGACTTTTTTGATAGGAAAAGATTTGTGGGAGATTGTTGAGTCAGGGTATGCAAAGCCAATTGATTGAAATGCTCTCATAGCCAATAATAAAATAGCTAAAAAAGAGGCTAAGAAAAATAATGCTCAACCCTTGTTTCATATTCAAATAGCTCTAGATAAGAGCCTATTTCCGAGAATTGCAAGAGCAAAGACCATTGAGGATGCCTAGAAGACTCTAAAAGAAGCTTACCAAGGTAGTGATCAAGTCAGAGTTGTCAATTTATAGAGATTGAAGAGAGAATTCGAGAATTTGAAGACGCAAGACGCTAAAAGTGTGAGTACCTATTGTGTCAGAGTAAAAGATGTGGTCAATAATATGGCTACACTTAGTGAAACTATGAATAATGAGGTTGTGATTAAGAAGGTGTTGAAGACTCTCACACCAAGGTGGAACTATGTTGCCATAATCATAGAAGAAAACAAGAATTTGTCTACCCTTCAATATGATCACTTAGTTGGATCTTTGATGTCTCATGAAGAAAGATTGAGAAATTTATTTGGAGATAGTGATGAGAATTCCATTTTCTCAAATGTACAAATCATAGAGAATGAAGATGTCAATAATAGCACCAAAAGCAATCAAGGCCAAGGTAGAGGTCAAAATCAGAATTACTCAAGAGAAAATAGAGGTACAGGTGGTTCATGAGAAAGAGGTGGTTTCAGAGGAAGAGGTAGAGGCTGATTTGATAAAAGAAATGTCCAATGTTACCATTGTAATAGCTATGGCCACTTTGAATAGAATTGCAAATTAAAAGAAGGTAAAAGTGTTCATTATGCTCAAGAAGGTGATGAGAATCCTCCAGATCATTTATTTTTATCGTATGCCAAAGCTGAAAATAATAGTAAAGATGTTTGGTATTTAGATTCTAGATGTTCTAACCATATGTCAGGAAATGAGAAGTTGTTTTCAGCAATGGATGAAAGTTTCAAATCCAAGACCCAGCTTGGTGATGACAAATCATTGGAGGTTGTTTCTAAAGGAGCTATAGAAGTCCATACAAAAGAAGGTATGAAGAGTGTTAAAGACATTTATTACACTCCACAGTTAAAGCATAATTTGTTGAGTGTTGGACAATTGTGTGAGAAGAATTATAAAGTTATATTTGAAAATCGATAATGTATAATTTATGATAAGAATTAGGGCAATATAGTGGTTATAGTTGTGCCTATGACAAAGAATAGGATATTCCATTTGAATTTTGGTGAACATAACAACAGCTTTGCCAATATGACATATGAGGATACAAGTTGGTTGTGGTATCTTAGGTATGGGCATTTAAATTTTCATAGTTTGAATATTCTAACATCAAATGCATTAGTTTCTAGCTTACCTAAGGTTGAAGAGCACAAGAAAATTTGTGAAGATTGTGCTAAAGGAAAACATGCAAGGGAGAAATTTTCAAAGGGCAATGCATGGAGGGTCCATCATCCACTTTAGCTTGTTAACTCAGATATTTGTGGTCCTATGCAAATAAAGAGTTTGTGTAAATCATCATACTTTATCATTGTTATTGATGATTACTCACAAAAGTGTTGGGTTTATTTTTTGAAGACCAAGGGTGAAGCCCTTGTGAAAAATGAAAAAATGTGCAAAATCAAATGCTTAAGGACTAATCATGGAGGAAAATTTTGTTCAAAAGCCTTTCAAGGTTATTGTGATATGCATGGCATCAGAAAACAACTCACCATTACCTATACATCTCAACAAAATGGTGTAGCTGAAAGAAAGAATTGTATAGTGGTGGAGATGGCATAGAGTATGCTACAAACAAAGGGATTAAGCAATTCTTTTCTAGGAGATGCAGTTACTACAACAATATATATTTCCAATCAGAGTCCCACTAGTGCACCTGACATGATGACTCTGTATGAAGCCTAGTATGAGAAAAAGTCAAATGTTAATTATTTCAATGTTTTTAGTTGTTTAGCCTATGTTCATGTTCCTGATCAAAAGATACAAAAGATAGATCTCAAAAATGACTCATGTATTTTTTGTTGGATATAGTGAGGAAAGTAAGGCTTACATGTTATATAATCCTCTCACTAATAAGCTTAATGTGTCAAGAGATGTGATTTTTGATGAAGGGGGAGTTTATGGTCATCAAAAAGGCCATATGGAGAAGTCAAAAACTAATTTAAATGATGTTAATTTTTATGATATTGATCATGAGCAGCCCACTAATATTTATGTTCCATGTGCTAAAAATCCACCACGTAGCCCTTCATCTAGTTGTTCAATTCCAAGTGTAAGTCCATATTCAAGTCTGAGTTCTACAATGAAGGTAAGAAGATTGAGTGACATCTATCAAAGGAGTAAAAACCAAGCACATGGAGAAAATCCAAAAGGTGAGAATGAATTTTGATTTACTTACCAAGGCTGATTTTGAACCATAATGTTTTGGAGATGCATATACTTATGAGGTTTGGATGCAAGCAATGAAAGAAGAGATGGATTCTATTCACAAGAATGACACTTGGGAACTTACAAAGCTTCCACATGACTAGAAGAAGATTGACACCAAATGGGTATATAAGAATAAGTATAACAATGAAGAAAGTGTTTAAAGTCATAAGGCAAGATTAGTTGCTAAAGGATTTACACAAAAGTATGGCACTGATTATGAAGAGACATTTGCACTAGTAGCAAGACAAGAGACCATTAGAATGTTGATTCCATTAGCAGATCAAGAGAATTGGAGCATCCATCATATGGATGTGAAAAGTGTCTTCTTGAATGGCTACTTAGAAGAGGAAGCATATGTGGAACAACCACAAGGTTTTGAAGTGCAAGGAAAATAAAATCATGTTTACAAATTGAAAAAGGCTTTGTATGGCTTCATGTGAGCACCAATAGCATGACATACTAAGATTAATGGATATTTTCAGGAGAATGGCTTTCAAAACAGTAAGAGTGAGCCTACCCTTTACTAAAAACAAGAAGGTAATGATATTCTTATTGTAAGTTTGTATGTTGATGACTTGTTGTATATGGGTAGCAATTCTAAGATGAAGGATGAATTCAAAGTTGCTATGATGAATGAATTTGAAATGAAAGATTTAGGTCTCATGAAATATTTTATAGGAATGGAGGCTTGTCAAAGTGAGAATGAAATTTTCATTTGTCAAAAAATGTATGTCAAAGATATGTTAAAGAAATTTGATATGGTTGATTGTAAACCAGTCTCTACTCTAGTTGCTCATGGAGTTGTGTTGTGTATAGATGATGGTGTTGAAATAATGGATGAGACAGCTTATAGGAGCATTATTGGAAGTTTGATGTTTTTAACTAACACAAGCCTTGATATTGCTTATTCAATTTCACTTGTTTCAAGGTACATGACAGAGCCATCTGAAATACATATGAAGGCATCCAAGAGAATTTTTAGGTATGTGGGAGGCACTCTATATTTTGGTATTCATTACTACACTTCTAAAAGGTTCAATCCTGTTGGTTTTAGTGATTTTGATTGGGGAGGTAGTTTGGATGACCAAAAGTCTACCTCTGGTAATTGTTTTTCTTTTGTTTCTGGTTTAATACTTGGAGCTCAAAGAAGCAAAGTATAGTTGCTCTTTCTTCTATAGATGGTGAGTATGTTGCAGTTACTCCAGGAGGTACATAAACATTATGACTTAGAAATTTTTTTGAAGAAATTGGAGAGATTCAAGTTCAACTCATAGTGATTTTTTTTATAACATTAGTACTATTAAATTGGACAAGAATCCAGTCCATCATAGCAGGACAAATCATTTTGATTTAAAGCATCATTTTATCCAAGATTTAGTGTAGAAGAAGGCAATAAAATTGAAATAGATTAGCACAAAAGAATAATTAGCAAATATATTCACCAAGGCAGTTGCAAAGGATCAATTTTTGGCATTCAGAGACCAAATCGTGAGCCCTCTCAGCATCAAGGGGGAGAATGTTGAAAACTGATGCTGCATTTTCAATTCAACTGTGGCTGTGTTTCATGCACATATTTTTAGTTTTAGTTTGTTATTTTCCTGGAATACACTGTATGCTAGTTTTTGTCCCATGCGCTATATTTCTAATCAATTTAATTATAGTTTTTTTAGGGTTCTTTTTGCTGGAGTTGTTATTACTGCTTAACTGGCAGTCTTTAAATTCAATGAATAATGCATGCTTATTGCATGCGTAGACTTTCCTCTAGTTTTCAATTTGTTTTCTGAATGTGGGCAGTAGTGCAGCAATGTAATTATTTTAATATAAGCACCAATAAAGATATGATTTAGTAGCCTGCAAATAAAGATTTCTGTGTGCTCTGTTTTTTCCGAATTTTTTACTCTATTTTTTCCACTGTTATCTCATAACCTATGGGTGCAGGTGTTGGTTCATGGACCAGCTAGGACTCGAACATAGGACCATCCATATGCTGTTGGAGTGCTCTACCACTGAGCTACTGGCCCCTCTTGGGCCAGTCCATCTTCGGTCCGAGTGTGGCTTAACACCAACACCCCCCCTTAAGCCACACCTCTTGTGTCCCTGGGGCTCCTAGCCTAAACCTGGTTCTGATACCATGTTGATTCATGGACCAGCTAGGACTCGAACCTAGGACCTTCCATATGCTGTTGGAGTGCTCTACCACTGAGCTACTGGCCCCTCTTGGGCCAGTCCATCTTCGGTCCGAGTGTGGCTTAACACCAACACCCCCCCTTAAGCCACACCTCTTGTGTGCCTGGGGCTCCTAGCCTGAACCTGGCTCTGATACCATGTTGATTCATGGACCAGCTAGGACTCGAACCTAGGAACTTCCATATGCTGCTGGAGTGCTCTACCACTGAGCTACTGGCCCCTCTTGGGCCAGTCCATCTTCGGTCCGAGTGTGGCTTAACACCAACAGCAGGAATTTGGTTTAGTTTCAGATTTCACAAGAAAGAGGAAAAGGAGGAGGAGGAGGAGGAGGAGCCCAGAAAAGAAAAGAAAACCAAGTCAAACGCCACACACATATTTTGAGAGGGTCTTTGCCATTCTTGGAGTAAGATCAAGTAGGTGATCTTATCCCTGAATCAACCACTGTCTTGAACATTTTTGATATGATGACAAATGTAGCATGCAGCTCACACATCCCGATGTGGGAAAGAATTTGCTCGGAATCGGGAGTAAGAAACCTGAACAACAAATTGAAGGCAACCATGAAACTACAGAATCTGCAAATGAACTTGTGCCGGTATGTCTCAAGGAATTGAAGTTGGGGCAGCGGAATGAGTGTGTGGTGTTGTATGGACATCTCTCTGTAAAGCCCTTCCAATTTTGGAGAATCCACTGTTTTTCTTGTTTTGGTGCCCTATCCTATTCGGGAGGCAACTTGGAATGCCTATGGCTTCGGCTGTGCCTGCAATGGCAGACGATGCGAGGTGGAATTAAAATTTCTCTCTTCACCAGCTAACAGCCCTTTGTATGACTACTATTTCAAAGCTTGCAATTCCGAGATGCAACACCGGTCTTCTGAATTGGGCCAGCTGGTTGGTGAGTTAGAAAGTGTCAGAAAATTTTCACCAAGCAAAAGATTCTGACCGACAAAAGAGAAGGAAGCGTGGATTAGATCCTCGTTCATGGCTATTCATTTGGATCAAGGACTGTACAAGAGAATTTCCTTGACAATATCGCTTTAGTAAGTGCAGAACAATCCATCAGGATATTCAATATCTCAGATTTTTCCAAAGGATCCACTCAGTATAATCATTCGCCTTTGACAACTCACATCAGACATTATTTTAAATTTGATGAAATCAGTTTACGGATAGCAAAGGGAAGGTGTCAAACATTTGATAGATAAATCCTTCTCATATCAAGGCACTTTTGAGAGTGTAAAGGAAAATTCTGTGAAAAAAAAAATAGTGACAACTTCAGATGGTTTTGAACAAGGACAGGATTTTTAATATGGATTTTATGAAAATTGTTTTTTTAAATCTCTTTTCTAGGCACATAATAAATTATTTATTTATTTCTTTTTCCTTTTTTGGGTTAGATATATGTAAAACAATAGAAACCTATTTAGATGAGTGCTAAATATTAATACCCGTAATAACCAAAATAGAGTGATATCTTTCTTCTTTTATTAAAAAAAAAAATTATTTATTCTATTATCTTATAGAAGTATAAAATAAAGTTATTTATTTTTCTTCAAAATTTATATGACATGAAATAATCAGTATTTTCCACTTAATTTTTAATGAATTTTAAAAAAATAAAAAATTATATTTTTAAATGTATTATATGAAGTTATTGAATTACATAAAATATTGACATTTATATTTATATTTCAAAAATATATGGATACTCTTTATTTATGATTGTTAAATAAAAAAAAATTAATAATTCACATATATATTTATTTAATATAATAAATTATTATTTTTTAAATAATTCATATATTTATTTAATTATTAGAACTACACACTTTCCAACAAACAGACATGGAAAGAAATTATTAAAAACATTCATTTCAAAATGCTTTTTGATGACCAATTTCTTAAATATATTAGATGCAATGAAAGTTAGACATGTTATATGACATCTACGATAATGAATTTGAAAAATGCTAGTAGAAAATATGTGAAATATTGATTTGCAATAATTTTCAAAGATATATAATACAATATAAATAATAATTTTAACTTTATACCATTTCAAGAGTTGAAATACATAATATTACCATAGTCATTTTATATATACGGATTCGATTTCGCTGAAAGCTTAACCCTCCAAGTTCATTAATTCATCATCACAACAATTAGACATTTCACCAAGTATGAGGATGCATCATTAGAAACCATTATTATATATAAAAATATTTATAATTTTTCCATGAAATATATTGTTTTAATATTAATTTTATTATCTTTTATTATTATTAATGATAGATTGTATTTTAATAATAACATAGGAAATTTTGTGATAAATTTAAGATTTAAGTTATATTATCAATTGTTTATTATTCACAAAGGAATTTCTAAGATGAAATATAAAAGACTATTATTGTTAAATTTTTTTTGTTAAAAATAGTGAAAAATATAGTAATCACTAAAATAATTAGATGCATTATATTTTATGGGCTTTATTTACTTATTTATACGTTAGGAGCACTATTGTCCTTTGAAATTTTTTCATTCAAACTTGTTTCAGTATTTTTATGCTTAGATTTTGAAACATTTAAATTATGGCAGGGTTTAAGAAAATAGATAGGATTACCTGCGTGATAGAAGATGGTTGGTTGTGCACCATAAATTAGGTTCGATTGTGAGAACTCCTCTTTGGCTGGGGAGGAATGACCTGCAAATCAAACTAACTCATGAGAAATAGATTAATATAAAGATGAGTGGGCTACCTGCTTACAAACTAGTCCCAAAAAGTAGCACGCTTTCTCAAATGGATGTCAGCCCACTGTTTTCAATTAAAAAGGATAATATAGATAAAAATATAAATATTACAAGATATAAATGATGTAAAAGGTAATTTGGTAAAGATAAATGATTATGGATTCTTCAAGTTAACAGATAAAATATACAAGATATAAATGATGTCAAAGATAATTTGATAAAAATAAATGATTATAGATTATTTAAGATAACATATAAGATATACAAGATATAAATGGTGTAAAAGATAATTTGACAAAAATAAATGATTATGGATTATTTAAGATAACATATAAGATATACAAGATATAAATGATGTAAAAAATAATTTGACAAAGATAAATGATTATGGATTATTCAAGATAATAGATAAAATATATAAGATATAAATAATGTAAAAGTTAATTTGACAAAGATTTCATAAATTCAAATCATTTATTGCATTTAAGATAAACATATATAGACAGATAAGATAAATAGATGTAATAGATAATGCCAAAGATATATACATGTCAAAGATAGATTTTTAGAAAACATAATGTAGGTTTTGAAAGGTTTTTTAGACTATTTCAAGAATGTTTTGAAAGTTTAACAAGGATCGATGTTGATCCAGATGGATCGACATTGATTCTGTGTAAAAATATAAACTTTAAAAATAGTCTATAATAATGACCTGTATAATTGATAAAATAACCAAAATTGAATGTAAAACAATGACAGACAAACATAGAAGACTGTAGATTTGAATTATGGATAAATTAAAGTGCAATACTTACCTTGAAAACAATCTTAGCATGAGGTTGATATTGTGCATTCTTTTGTTTGTATTTGGATAGTAATTCACCATCAATCAGTCTAAAAATCACTTATGAGTCTCTTAGAGAAACTTTGTCAGCATTTCAAGGTCTAAAATTGCAATCTCGAGCCATGGAGGCTTGCTATGTATATATGGATCGATGTCGATTCAGGAGAATTGGTGTCGATCATGGAGGATCGATGTTGATTAGCCCAATTTGGTCAAAAATTGGCTTGGGTTATTTTGAACCATGTGCCAAAGTAAGTGAATGTAACACTAAGTTATTTTCACAAGTTTTTGACAAGGGTAAGTTATTGGAAGGGTTGTTATGGATAGGAATAGGTTTTGTTTTTAGGATATTTGGTTGCTTAAAAGATTTTGGGTGGTTAGGGATGGTAAGTATAAGTTGACATTTAATTATGGACTTTTAGTTTCTTACATGTTAAGTTATATTTTATGTATATAGTTTAAGGATGTTTTAGAGTGGTTTCAGACCTCTAGGAGTTAAGATGCAAAACATAGATTTTTGGAGGTTTCAACCACATTTCAAACTTATCTTATTTCAATACTTTAGGATTTCAGACTCAAATTATTTTAGGGTTTCAAGCTATGGTGCATATTTCTAGCATCTACATTTAATTATTAAAGTGATAGCCTAAAATATGGTAGAATAGGGCAAGGGTGCTAAATTATAGCATCTACATTTGCCCCTTTTTTTGGAATGGTCAAGAGAATCAATCCATGAGATAAAAATATAGAAGTAGAACTTGAATAAAATCCCCCAGCATGCCCCAGTTTGATATGAGAATGTTTCCCCCTCAAACTAGGAACCAATGAAGGGAAAAGGAGATGGATATTGGTTTGACAAAAGGATTGAGGAAGAGGGAGATAATGAAAAAGGATACAAGAAAAATGTAAATATATAAATAGGGGTTAACGTACTAAATGCGTAAATGTGGCTTGGACAAATGGATAAATGGATAGGTATCTAGCACCAAAAAATAGGTGCAAAAATATGTCAACACATCAATTACCAGCGTTAAGCTCGAATGAGGAATAAGGTGAATAGACAACAATATCTATAGCCAAATAAGACATAAATTTTCCATGAAGCACATGGGCTTAATATTTTGCACCAAGAGAACAAATGATAGATGAAACCAAAATTAAGTTGTATGTGCTTGTAAACGGGCTTTAGCTATATACTCATGTTTTAAGGTGAAACACTCAAGCTGACTCAGACTATGGGACCAATAGGGGTTAGAATTCCACTAATCCAAGGTTTTAGTTTTTTGGTAAATAAGGACAAAATAAATGCAAAAAAGATTACTTATTTGGCCTAGGATAAAAATGTGACTGCTACAAAATTCAAAATCAAAGCATAAAAAAAGAAATCAATATGAATTCATATGAATCACAATCACCTTTTCATGATGGTATGGATAATGGTATGCTAGGATGGCAATGGATGGGTGAAATGGTATCATACAAAGGCTACAACCTAGTAAAAAAAGATGAAAATTTAGATAAGAAAGAACAAAGTGAGCACAAAGGTTCAACTCTTTTAGTATGGGTTTGGATTAAGGTAATAGATGCAAAAAAGTTACTAACGGGGACCCTTTTTAACAATTTATTGACATGGACCTTAGTGAATATGGGGTTTATAATAAAATAAAATCCTTATGGGTTTGTACTTGACACCCTTGCGAAGGTAGATAAACACTTTTAACAAATTTGTAAAAGGCAAGCTTAGATTTTCTTGATTGGGTAAAAGAGGTGTGGCATCAATGAAATCAATGTGGGTATACCACCCATCTTGTGTGAAAGGTGATGCCCTGATAGGTGACATAGGATGATCCATGGGCTAATCCATGATTCCTATTTAGTGTATGAAATAGCTCTGGGTATACCACCCATGTTGTGTGAAAGGTGATGTCCTTATAGGTGACATAAGATGATCTATGGGCTAATCCATGATTTATATATAGGAGATAGACTGATCGATGTAGGAAGTCTACATAGTTGGAGAAGACTAATCAAGGTGGGAAGTCTTCTATGGGATATATTGGATTTTGACTTTTTGATTTAGGGTCCTTTTTTGCTTTTAGTTTGAAATATTTTGGGAAGCTAATCATTGTGGGAAGCCTCCAATTATTTTTATTTTTCTAGAACTATAACTAACCACCCTTCAAGGGAATGGTCTAGCTTTTGATTTATTTGATAGCTATCCTTTAAGGGATTAGTCTATTCTATTTATGCAACTTATAATTCTTAGTAGCTTTCCTTCAAGGGGGTAGTCTACAGTTTTGACAATGACCCTTTTGAGTAAGATATCCCCAAATTTTTTATTTTTTGATGTCAATTAACCCAAGCTAGTCTTGGTCACCTTTTAGAGAGCAAAATAAAAACACAAGAGTGGGAGGTAAATATCGGAAGGACTTAAGATGGGAAGATGAGAGAAAACAACCATGGGGTTCCTTCTTAAAAAAGTGGAATGTGTCTATGAGAAACATGCTATGAGCAGAGATGAGGTGCTCACATTTGAGATTGGGATAAGTGTCTGTAATATAAAAATCACATGATTCTTGACATCAATTGCTCTTGATAATAGACAATGGGTGAGAATGGGTTAAATGACTTTTGGTGGATGATAAAGATCAAAGAAAAAGCTTGCATTAGACAAAATGAGGTAAAAGGATCCTTGACCATGAAGGATTCTAGTACAAAGACACATAAAGGGGGATAATTTTGAAAATGCCCCATACTTATATGATCCACATCAACTCAAAGTGAAAAGCTTCCCCTAATGGGAAAAGAAATCTTAGTAGATGGTAAAGGAGGCCCATAGGGGTGACGAAATCTTCATCCATTTTTGATGGTTTATTAGTAGTTAGTTGATGGAAAACTTAAGACATAGGCGGGGGTTTAGGTGGGATGACCTTTACAATGCCAAGAGGGTAGAGAGACAACTAATTTAGACTATGCTTCAAAATATTGTAAGGTTGAAAACTTAAAATGAGATGGATGGAGAGGTTTTGAAATATGGATAAATCCAATAAAACCTTTTGATTGTCCATATCAGGAAGCTTTAACATAGTGCCTAAAAAGGGCTTATAATGTTTAGGATTCTAACCTAAACCCGATGACATGTGTTTAGGAAAACTTTTCGACTGTGGATGTGGTTGATTGGTTGGACTAGTTTGGGTGATAGATTTAGGGATGTTTAAATAATACAATTGATTGATTCCTGACTAAATATATAAAACATGAATTTTTATATACTCAAGTGACTTAATGGTTTGCATGAAGAGGTTGATAAATTGATTGGTTAACTTGATTTTGGGTTGCTTTATATTTGATGATGGATTTATAGGATTGACAAAGTGAGATATAAAATGGATGGGATTGGTTGACTTGGTTTGAAAATGAGATGAGGTGACAAAAATTTGACTCTCACCTAAAAGGAATGTGATCAAAGGTAACCATGTTATTGCTATCAAATAAATGAGGTGAGAAAACTATAGAGAGAATGAATTGGATTGACCTATTCAAGTGGTTTACTCAACTGATATGGGTTGAGAGGTTCCTTTAATGTAGTAGCTAAGGATGGGTGGATAGGTTGAACTTGATCCACAAGAGGGTTGATGACAACAGGGTATTCATTTGTAACTATGTTTAGAGGAAGATGTGAAACTTGAACGGATCCAATAGATGGATTGGATAAGGTTTAGAAAACCTCCTTAGTAATAGGCTTACTAGGGATGGGTTTAGATACAAAAACACCATGGCTTGAAGGATTTTTACTAGAAATGGGTGAGGTAGCTGACATAGAAGGATGACTAACAACATATTATTTATTCTGAAAGGGATTGGGATTGACCAACACAAGCTTACCATGATCAACCAAGTCTTGAACCAACCATTTTAAATATTTACATCTTTCCACTATATGACCCATGATATGATGATAGGGGCAAAATTCATTTCCTTTATACCAAGGTGGAATGAAATCATATGGTCCTAATGCAATAAGTTTGATAGGAGGGAGTTGGATTATTGATGCTTTAAGAAAATTTTCTAGCACAAAAATATATGGTTCCCCCAATGGAGTATACCATCAAGTAGGAGGTTTCAAAACTAGTTCTAATGATTATCCATATAAAGAGAACAAACTAGTTAATGAGATTGATACAGTTGATGGACCTGACAAGGCTAATTGGATAGGTTGTAAAGGTAAATGCTGAGATGGGAAAGAGGATAGCTAAGCTAAGGTAGGTTGAGATAATTGAAATAGGGTAGTTTGAAAGGTTGACCCATGAGAGGGTTACAGTGGTTGAATCAGAATTTGCTGGGACTAGGGGAGTAACTACTCTTGAAATAGTTGCAAAGGTTGAGGTAAAGATTTATAAGGTTGGGGATATTGCAAAAAGATGTCTGGATAATAGTTAAATGATCTAGGATAAGGCATGGATTGAGGTTGACCTAGCTTAACCAAGTGCTAAAAACTAGCACTATAGGGCAATGAGAATTCACTTTATCCCTTAGGCATCAAGATATAAATAGAGTAATTAATATAATCATGAGATTAAAGAAAAACATGCATCACATGATTGGAAAGGTAATCACTCAATGTTTGATGAATATTATCAAGGGTTTTGATAAAGGTTACATAGGATATCCTGAAGGTTTCCCCCATTGGTAAGGATGAGGATATAATAGTTCCTAAACCTGTTACCAAGTTAGAACTATAAGGTCAGACAAGCAAACCAGGTTGTACGATGGTGAAATATTTTGAACCTTACATACTAAAATAGGCAAAAGACAAAAAAAAGAAATAAAAATAACATATACTAAAAATATTAAATTCTTAGTATTCCTTATTTATGTTACATTTTGATTATGTGAAGCTTGATGTGAAACCTGATTAGTCTTGGATAGGGTGCTATAAATAGACATCTAAGGATGGTTTTAGGATGTTTAGGAGTAAACCATTTATATAATCTAAAGTACATGAGGTTTAATCTATACTAGTGATGGTACGTGGCTTGGTACTTGGGACTTGCTCCCCTCACATCACAATCCCATAACTAGTGTGGGTGATTAGCCAATGTATACCACTCACCTAAGTTTTATACTCAGCTAGAGTACTGAGTTGGCACTCCACTCAGTGATTAAATCCAAGTGAAATCATCAAGAATAAAGCTCCACGCTTGGTGATGAAATCCAATTTAGTTCACTATGTCAAGTTTTTAAGTGTGATTTTTGATTTCGTGGTCTGGTCATGTGTGATTGAATTGTTGACTAATGGATTAGTTAACCACCTAATTAATATAGAAAGACTAATTCAAGTAGAAAAACTATGAATGTAGTTCATTTTTAATCCAAAAGAAGATTTTGATATGATTTGAATGCAGACAAAGAATTCAACTCAATGCAAAACAAATGCAAATAGTATGCCTATGATGTTTTTAGTTTAAAAAATAAAATACAGTGAAAGTTATTTGATTGAAATGAAATTTAATAGAGGATGACATTCACTAATGCAAATACATGCATAGGAAAGAATAAAAGAAAGGGACCCACTATTGGTCCCACTCGGTGTGTCAGAATGTTTTAGTATTTTTTTTTGCTTTTTCAATGTGATCTAATTAGCTACTAGAAACAAGGTATAAGCAGGGGTTTTAAGATTACCTAGAGATATGGATGGTTAGTTGCACATAATAGATCATAATAAATTATGAGAACTCCTCCTTCTCTGGGAATGAATGACCTACAAATCAAAATAACTCACAAAAAATAGATTAATAGGAAGATGAGTGGGTTTTCTATTTACAAGCCATTCCTGAGGAGTGGCACACTTCGTCAGATGGATGTCAACCCACTATTTTCAATTAAAAATAATAATAAAGATAAAAAGATATATATTACAAAATATAAATGATAATTTGATAAAGATAAATGATTATGGATTATTCAAGATAACAAATAAAATATACAAGTTATAAATGATGTAAAAGATAATATGATAAAAATAAATGATTATGGATTATTTAAGATAACATATAAGATATAAAAAATATAAATGATGTAAAATATAATTTGATAAAATTAAATGATTATAGATTATTTAAGATATACAAGATATAAATGATGTAAAATATAATTTGATAAAGATAAATGATTATGCATTATTCAAGATAACAGAGAAGATATACAAGATATAAATAATGTAAAAGATAATTTGACAAAGATTAGATAAATTCAAATAATTTATTGTATTTAAGATAAATAGATATAGGAAAATAAGATAAATAGATGTAATAGACAATGTCAAAGATATCTACATGTAAAAGATAGGTTTTCAAAAAATAGAACATAGGTTTTGATAGAGTTTTGTAGACTGTTGCAAGAATATTTTGAAAGTTTAGCAGGGATCGATTTCGATCCTAAAGGATCAACATCGATTCAGATGGATCAACATCGATTCTATGTAAAAAGCTAAACTTTAAAAAGAGTCTATAATAATTAATTGTACTATTGATAAAATAACCAAAACTAAATCTAAAATAGTGACAGATAGATAGACATAGAAAACTGTAGATTTAAAATATGGATAAATTAACGTGCAATACTTATGTTGAAAAAAATCTTGGCATGAGGTTGATATTATGCATTATTTTATTTGTATTTGGGTAGAAATTCACTAGTAATTAATCTAACAATCACTTATGATTCCCTTGGAGAAATTATGTCAGCATTTCAGAGCCCAAAATTATAGTCTCGAGTCATGGAGGCTCATTGTATATATATATAGATCAATGTTGATCTGAGAGAATCAACATTGATTCTAGAGGATAGACGTTGATCACGGAGGATCGGTGTCAATTAGCCCAATTTGGTCAAAAGTTGGATTGGGTTGTTTTGAACAGCATGCCAATGTAAATGAATGTAACACTAAGTTGTTTGCACATGTTTTTGACGAGGGTAAGTTGTTGGAAGGGTTGTTATGGATAGGAATAGGTTTTGTTTTTATTTTTTTTATAGGATTTTTGGTTCTTTAAAAGATTTTGGATGGTTAGGAATGGTAAATATTAATTAATAGGATTAATTACTATAGGTAAATAGGGGTATATAATTAAAATAGTACAAATTGTACAAATTGGACCTCTAGTTAAATAGGGGTAAATAATAAAAATTATCATTTAATTATGAACATTTAGCTTCTTATAATTTAAGTTATATTTTATGTATTTACTTTTAGGATGTTTGAGAGTGGTTTTGCACCTCTAGTAGTTAAGATATAAAATATAGATTTTTGGAGGTTTCAACCACATTTCAGACTTAGCTTATTTTAGGACTTTAGGATTTGAGACTCAGCGTATTTCAAGGTTTCAGGGTATGGTGTAGATTTTTAGCATCTACATTTAATTATTAAAGTGATAGCCTAAAAGATGGCAGAAGAGGGCAAGGGTACTAAATTTTGGCATCTACAAGATTATCAAATAAATAATTTATTGATGATAACAATTAAAAAAATATGTCATTTAAGAATATTTGCTGAAAAATGATTTAATCATATTAAAAATATTATAATTTATCAAATCCTCATTAAAAAAGATTATATTAAAAATATCATATTAATAAATTTTAATAGGAGAGAGAAATTCTTAAAATAAATTTACTAAACTATACCAACTTATATAAAGAATAAAAAGAAAATCTAATACCCAAATGAATTAACCCCTTCACTACCATTGATCATTTCTATTAGGGACATACTAACTTGTTAGATTATAAATAAATATTTTGTAAAAAAAATTTATCAATATTATATATTTTTGATGATTATACATTTTAATTTTACTTTTTTAAAATCTATTATTATTTAATTTATAAATTAATTAATTAACAATTTTTTAAATAATTTTTTAAAATTGTTTGTAAACCAATTAAATTTTAATTTAAATTTAAAAATTTTATAATAAAAAAATAATTTTAATATATGTAGATAAAACCCATGGTGATAAACAAACTTATATACAACTATTAAATTGTATACTCCTCTTTTTAAAAAAAATTACTTGTAAAAATAATAAAAGAATGTAGAATATAATATATAAAATTAAGTGTTAGTATATTCATATTATATTGATTTTTTAAGACTTCATAATGTCTCATTACTAAATCATCATAACATGTTTGACGAGCTATATAACATATAGCAATAATCTATTCTATTTTTCTAGTTTTAACCTAAATAAGGTAGTTTTCTACTCTCTTTTTTGAAAAAAGGGAGAAAAAATTTATTAAATCGAAATCGAGATACAAGGCAAGAGCCACAAGCTCAATAAAAAGGAGAACCACGAACAAACCAAAAAACAACACTACATAGTTTTGTCTTCCAATAAAACTCTCTATGAAATCCCTAGATAATTAGAAGGTAACTCATCCCTACCACTGATATCCCAACCATCCACTTTCTCTGAGGCCCACTTCACCAAGCAGTCAGCCACACTATTCCATTCTCTAGGGATGTGACAAAAGGAGACAGATTCCAAGGAGCTGCAAACACTTAAAATATGTCTGACCATCGAAGCGAAATGCCAACTAACACCATCCAATCTCTAGTTTTTCAACATATCCACAACAATCTGAGAGTCAGACTCATACAAAATCCTCCTCCACCCAAGAGAGCAATCCCACTCAAAAACAATCTTAATAGCAAGGGCCTCAATCAGGTTATTAGAGTAATGCCCTTTGTAGATAGAGAAGCAAAAAAAACATCACCATCTTTACTTTTACCAATACCCCCAATACCAGCATGCCCAAGATTTCCATGAGAAGATCCATCAGTATTAATCTTCAAGACCCCATCTAGAGGAGGCACCCACTTCCCATCACGATAGACCCATTTCTTGACATAATGGGGCATAATACCAGCAATGTAACCCCTACTATTAACACCTAGGCTCAGATCCTGCACAACTGGAACATCCCCAAGATCAATACTTTCAGACATATCACATTTAGTAGAAATAGTCTCCTGGAGTCTACTGATAATCTTTGTCCATAGTTGACCACTATCTAATCTGGAATCACAAAAACCTCTATGGTTCCGTTCCATCCAAAGGTTCCAAAGAATGAAAATAGGCCCAATGATCCAAGCCACCTAGAGAAAAGGCATCTTCATAGGAGGCCTGCCCAGGCTCTCCCAAATCTCAATAAGAGAACAAGCATGAATGCAACCATGATGCCAAGCCTCCCACCATCTGTGCCAAATCTCCTGAGAAAAGGGGTAGTGAAAGAACATGTGGGAAGAACATTCTTCACTGCACAAACAAAGAAAACAAATGGAAGGTCCCTAAAACCCCCATTCATGAAGATTATCCTAGGTGAGACATTTCCTCTCAGCAACCAACCATAAAAACAAGTTACACTTGGGCCAAGAAAAGTTGTTCCAAACCTTCCTCCACAAGGGCACCTCAGCAAGACCATATAAATTCCTATCAAGTACAAAATAACCTTGAGCAACAGTATAATTACCTTTTGGGCTAGGACTCCAAGCCAACTTGTCCCTCTCATTTAGAGAGCTGCAAAGCCTGCCCTCCAAGCCTTACACAAAGTAGCACGATCCTCATTAGAACCACTCATAGGCCACTCCTATGGATCCTTCCAGCAAAACACCTCTAGTTGACCAATATGCTTAACTATTTTAAAATGCTCCAACTTAATCCAAAAAGCATCAAAGAACATTTGGTAAAGGGGCAGAAGCTAAGGGATACTAGAGAGAATGGGAGGGTGACCATCCCAAGAGTGCATCAAAAAAAGAGCATCAAAGCCATTATTACATATCTATAAGAGCCCATTCTGAACAAGTTGACCTCCCTTCTTCAGAGTATCCCAAATGCAAGAACCTTTCCCCAACAAAGCAATCCATGCCACATCCTAGCTCTCAACCCCAACAACATACTTGAAAGCAAGAATCTTGGCCCAATCTTGATCCTGGTTGTTGCACAATCTCTAGTACAGCTTAGCCGCCAAAGTTATTACCACAAGAGCCATAGACCTAAGGCCAAGGCCCCTAGCTTGCTTTGGCCTACAGATATACTCCCACTTGACTAAACTCCACTTTAAGGAAAGGAGGTTACCTGACCAAAGAAATTGCAAGGAAAGAGCATCAAAATCCCTCACAAAAGAGGCAGGAGGAATCTGTACACAACACGTATAAATAGGGAGAGACTGAACCACATCTTTTAAGAGGATCACTCTACTAGCAGAAGAAAGCCATCTATAACTCCAATGACTAACCTTACTCTAGAACTTATCCAAAATCCCTTGCTAATAATCTCTACGTTGAGGTCCCAGAGACAAACGAATCCCCACGTACATCAGGGGAAGAGTGCCAATTTGGAATCTAAGAATATTGGCAATCCTATTCTGATTGTGTTGAGGAGTATTAAAGGAATAAATGGAAGATTTATCATCATTAATACTCTTACCAAAAGCTTTCAAGTAGATGTCTAAAGTTCTAAAATTCACTACCTCACTAATTCTAGCCAATCCCATCAGTCCAGTATCATCCACAAATTGAAGATGAGAACAAGGAGGGAGATCATTGTTCCAGCTCCAGGCATGAATAAGGCCCTGCCACCCCTGAGATTTAATAAATCTATCAAGACCCTTCGCCATGATAATGAAAAGATAAGGGGATAAAGGGTCCCCTTACTAAAGTCCCCGAGAAGCACTAAACCAATCTAAAGATTCCCCATTGATGAAAATAGAGAAGGAGGACGAGGTCACACAATTAAGAACCGCACTCACCCATTCCTCTTTAAATCCAAAGGCCAAGAGGATATTTTGAAGGAACTCCCAGCTCACCCAATCATAAGCTTTAACCATGTCAAGCTTAAATAACATCGCCTTCTCCTTAGTGGAAGCCATAGAGTGAATAACCTCCATAGCAATCATGACACCATCCAAGATTTGTCTCCCTTCCACAAAACCTCCCTGCTCAGCAAAAATCAAAGCACCAAGGAGAGGTTTGAGTCTCTCAGCAATCAACTTGGAGATGATCTTGTAGACAACATTTCATAAAGCAATAGGCCTAAAATGATCCACCCGATTATCCCCCTCCTTCTTAGGTATGAGAGCTAGAAAAGTAGAATTCAAAGACTTAAGCATTTGTTTGTTCCTAAGAGAATCCTGAACCACCTCAAGGAGATCAGATTTTTTTATTTCCCAAAATTCTTAGAAGAACTCAATCGAAAACCCATCTGAGCCAGCACCTTTACCTTTTTTTGTAGTAAGCACAACTTTATCCAATTTAGGTAAAAAGATTGGACCCAAAAGAGCCCCATTCATCTCATTCGAGACCAAGCAAGGAATACAATCCAAAATAGCCGTCTACTTAGATCTAGAAACAATATCCTCCCTAGTATAAATATTAGAAAAATAGTTGACAGCTTCCCTAGAAATTTCACCATAGGATGAGAGTTGAGTCCCATCACTTGAGACAAGAGTGGAAATAGAGTTCCCCTACCTACGGGCCTTAACCGAGTTATGAAAAAAATCTGTGTTCCTATCCCCCTCCTGAAGCCAATCAATACAATATTTTTTATTCCAAAAAATATCCTCCCAAAGCTCCCACTCTTCTAAGCCCCTAAGGGCAAAGGACTCAGCATTCAAAAGGTCAAAGGAAAGTCCATGGTCACGACTCTGATGAGTGACACTATCCAACTTAGACTAAGCAGCAAGCTTCTGAGCATGCAGGTTCCCAAAACATTATTTATTCCACCTCTTAAGCCTATACTTCATATGTTGAAGCCATTTACTAAAAGTGTACATGGCCCTCCCATGGGCTAGAAGCCCTTCGTACCACCAATGCATCACAAGATCCTGAAGAGATTGATCCTGTAACCACATCAATTGAAATTTGAAAGAAGGATTTTTAGTTACCCCATAAGAGAAGACACAGAGTTTGATAGGCCAGTGGTTGGATCCTCTCCAATCCAGGATTTTAGAACTGGTAGTCCACTTACTGCTCATCCAATAACAAGAAACCAAAAATCTATCGATCCGTTCTGAGATAGCCTCATCACCACACCTCCTATTATTCCACGTAAAAACTCCATTGCTTGGTTTCACATCAACAAGGTTAAGGAAACCAATATTATCTCTGAGAAAAAGAGAAGAAGGGCCAAGGCTAGCTACCCCTCCTCATTTTTCATCCATACTAATAACATCATTAAAGTCACTAGCAAAAATCCATGGGAGAAATAGGTCTAGAGAATGGACATAATTGATATGAAGCCAAAGATGTGTCTTACTTGGAAGATCAGTAGGAACATAGATATTGGAGAAAAGATATCTTTCACCAATTTCAAAATTGGAGGCAACCATAGAGATGGAAGACCGACTAGAAACCCACCATAAGGGGGAGACTTTCCTCAAGTTCCAAAAGCAATCCACCCCCCAAAACTAGCCAATGCCCCCACCCCCTGCTAGTATCATTGGGGCCAAATACATAGGGAACAATTATTCAAATCATCCACTGTAATCTTGGTTTCCTGCATAAAGACCACATCTGGATCCTGAGACTTGATTAGTCTGTGAACAACATTTTGTCTAGGGATGATGTTCAACCCCCTTACGTTCCATGATAAAACTATCATTTAGGGGGATGGGAGAAGTGGGAATCAATGGGTTTCATAGACCCAAACTCAACCAAAGTATCACCCATAATCTTAAGCTTCTCTTGATCAGTCTTCCTTCCACTTCTTGACTGTTTATCTAAAGTCCCCTTTTTAAAAGATTTTTGTTGCAATCCTAAGGTAGGAGGAGCCTTAGCACCCTTCACATGATCCTTGGATCCCTTCATAACTTGGGGACAAGGAGCCAACCCAGTAGTACCCACCAGAATCTCTGACTCCTAGATGCCACCAATATTCTAAACTTGAGAAGGGAAGTCCAAAGCTGGCTAACAGACCTATTAAACCCCTGATGATAAAATCAGCTCCTCCTTCATTACTTCCACTGCCTAAATCTCTACTTGACTCTTAACCCAAGAAGAAAGCTCAACTGGAATACCATCTTCTTGGACTACGCTATCTAGAACCTCAAACCTATTAAATGTGCCCTCATTATGTCTATCACTCTAGGATCTCTTCTTGCCTTTGAATTTATTACAAGATTTAACCTGAATAAATCCCTCCTTATCAGTAGGCCCATCAGACACTGGAGCTTTCCCCTTGTCCATCCTAGGAGGTCCAAAGGCAAAAAAGGGGGAAGATTTCAATCTGGGACAATTGCAATATAGATGACCATATTCATGGCAAATTTTGCATCTAAATGGAAGGGTTTCATAATCTAACTATTGGATCCAGGAGGAAGAACCCATGCAAATTTCCATAGAGTTTGGTAATGGATTATTCAAATCAAGTTCAACACAAATACGAGCAAAAGAAATTTCCTTACGCTCTTGAGTCTATGAAGCCAATCCAATAGGTTTCCCAAGAAGTAAAGAGATTGAGTGGAGGATATCTTCCATCCAAAATTCCAATAGAAGCCTCAACAAATGAACCCACACAAGCACCCGCGAACGGATCTCTTTAGCAGAGTTGAAGCCCATATGCCAAGGCTTGATGAAGAGCCCAACTTGGTTAAAGAAATAAGGGCCACCTTCAAAAGCCCTATTCCTATCCGACATACTTGAAAAAATAACCAAGAAATAGTTATTAGCAACTAAAATAATCTCCATATCTCCTTCAGGGTTCCAAACCCGATGTGCCCAAGATTCTAACATAGGAAGAGAAAGACGAAGGCCCAAAAATTTGCAAATAAGAGCATGCCTGCACCAGTAATCAACATCCTCTAAAACCTGCTTAGGTTGAATAACCAAAACCAGTCTATCTTTTGATCTCTCCAAACATCCATTTACTTTTTTAATTCGAAACAACCATTTTGACGAGGAGGTACCCTCTCCAGAAAAAGGAAACCCAGTCTGATCCTTGTTACTGGCATGCATCAAAGAGGATGGATCTACCATCTCTAAATCTAGGGAAGAAGCAAGACCCTAATTCTTCATGGCAATACGAGCTCAAGCACCAATTAGAAGAAGGAAAGAGGCAAGGTAGTCGGCCTAAATGCCCAAACCACCATGCACCCCACATCTGAGATACCCACGCACCAGATAGCGGCCAAAAAAATGCCCAACCACATAAAGGAGGGGATCAAACCTCTGTCCAACCTCCTCCAGACCCCTACAAACATAGAAACCTCCCCCCCTATGCGAGCACAAAAAGGCCACCAGTGCGCTCTGATGACAATAAAAGCAAGCTAGGGCATGTGGGCCCTAACTCACACCAGTGCTCTGCGAAACTCCATTGTCATTCATTGATTTAATTGGTTGAAGGTAGTTTTCTACTTTCAAGCTAAATAATGTTGGAAAATTTGAAATAAATAAAGTTGGAAAGAAGGATAACTAATTATTGAAAATTTGTAATCCAATTCTATAACATAATAGTTATTTAAAAAGAAGTAAAAAATGAATACAATTTTTAAATTCTCTCGACCAAATGCAAGTTTTAATCATATTTTTTCCTTAAATAAAGGTATAATTTATAATTAAGGTTAGACTCACTATGTAAGAATCAACTTAATGATCTTGATTTTTTTCTTTTAAACTTTTTAAAATACACATAATTTATGGGTTTGTGCAAAGACTAGTTTTATACTTATTATTAGGGTTCAACTCATTACTAAATCATCATAACGTGTTTGACGAGCTATAAAACATAGAGCAATAATCTATTTTAATTTTATACTTTTAAGCTAAATAAGGTAGTTTTCTACTTTCACGCTAAATAATGTTGGAAATTTTGAAATAAATAAAGTTGGGAAGAAGGATAACTAATCACTGGAAATTTGAAATCCAATTCTATAACATAATAGTTATTTAAAAAGAGGTAAGAAATGAATGTAATTTTTAATTTTCCTTCACCAAATGCAATTTTTAATCAACTTTTTTTGTCTTTGAACAAGGATACACTTTGTAATTAGGGTTAAACTCGTTACATAAGAATCAACTTAGTGATCCCGATTTTTTTCTTTTAACCTTTCAAAAATAAACATGGTTTGTGGGTTCGGACAAGGACTAATTTTATACTTATTATTTATCATTTTTTTAATATTATTATTTAAATAAATCATAATTTAGTTAATTTAAAATGTACTTTTTTTTATCAAGTTTAAATCATATTATTGTTTCTTTCCTAAAATTTTAAATTTATTTTTGTTAATATATTGTTATATTTAATACTTTTTTTAATGTTTCTCTTATTTATTTATATTTTTAACTTAAATTATCACAAACACTATTGTATACTTTATTAATTAAATTTTTGATGAACCTCACTAAGATATGATATATATAATTTTCATTAATCCAAATAAAATTATAATAATTTTCTATTTTCCTAAAAACCATAATGTACCTAATCTAACTCAAAGGATCCAACAGTACATTAAATGAATAAATCATTCAAAAAAAAATATATTTAAATTTTTCACACAACTTATAAAAAAATATGATACTCAATTTAAAAACTAAAATAATGTTCATATGATAATCCAAACAAAAATCAACAAATATTTAGTTTGCATCTGTTAATTGAATTGACAGGGCTAATTAATGACATTAATAAAGATCTGGTTTGATTATAATTTACAATGATAATTATCCAAAATATTATTATAAAAATACTTTATTATTCATTATTAATAATGATTCAAAAATTAAATTATGATTGATAATGTTCAAATATTATTGTATGCAATATTAATTTTTCTATCAATCTTGAATATACATATAAGATTTATATGAAAATGATAGTATAAATAGAATTACAATTATAATTATTTTTCATAATAATTAATTAGTTTTGTTTTGTTTATTGTCACATAATGGGACAAATGATATATTTCCTTGACCAACTCTAATTTAATAAAATAAAATCAATTTTGTGAGTATTCACCAATGTGTAAAATATTTTTAATATAACAAAATTATCACTATTTAAAAAAAATATTATAATCTATTTATAAAAATATAACATGAAATAAGAGTTCAAGAATTATCTAGAAAATAAGAATACAAATTAAAATACATACACTTAAATTGCAATTACACAATTGAATTTATGTATTAAAATTATATTATTGCATCATTTTCTATAATCACTTATCAAAGATCCAACGATTCTACCAACCATGTAGATAATGGAAAGTGAATCATTTTATTTTTACATGGAAAGTGAATCATTTTATCAAAAAAATAGTATGTAACCACTTTCAATGACATTCATTTATTCATTATTTATTTTTTAATATTTTTTCGAATTACAATGATAATAATAATATTTATTATAGTACTAATTAATATACAATAATATTAATAATATTATAAATACTAATAATGTATTAGTGATATGATTTTGGTTAGAATGTCAAATATAAAAAAACTTTCATTATTAATGACTGTGATCTTATCATTCTTTCTTATTTTATCACTTTTTATCCACTTTTTATCATATAATTATTATTTAAAACTATTCAAAACACTTTAATTGTTGGTATTCTCTTCAGAACATCCATATTTTATTTGATATGTATTTTTTCAATTTTTTTTGCTGATAAAAAATTGTGTATCTCAATAACATTTTCTTTCTAGACTCTTCTATATGTTATTTATACACCCAATTTTTCTACATCCACTGCAAAATAATTATAACTCTCACCTCTCCCTCCTGTCATTTAATTACTTTTAGCATAGTGCAAGACATCTAGTCTAACAATTTATAGGCAACACTTTATTAAAAGATATATTCACATTTAATGTTGATTATAATACAGTTTTTTTCAAATTTTATAACTAATTCAATTAAAACATCATATCTTAAATTTAATAAAAACAAGTTTTATTTAATATCAATTATTATATTCAAAATTAAAGTGTGGAATAAAAAGTCTTTGAGTAGTATTATTAGTTTGGTCATTCACATATTTATCACAATCATAATTAATTACTAACATTCAAAAAAGGAAAACATATATTAATATCTTCATTCTTATAAAAATATTTTCAATTTAAAAATGAAATCATAATTTAAAATTATATCTTCCTAAATTCAACTTATATTTTAACAATTAATTTACAAAAATATTAATAATATTTAAATTGAATCTAACATTTATTAGAATTGAAACAGTATAAAATAAACTAAAACATATATCACATAAATTTAAATCAATTAATATTTAAAAAATTAATTAAAACATAAAGAAACCTATGCTTGGGATGAAGCACTATCATGCATCAACTCAAACCCCCCCCCCCCCAAAACAGAAAAAAAACTTCGATAAATTACCTCAAGTAAACCATAGGAGGTGTAAAGAAATCGAGTTTCAACTAAATGTTAAACCTTGGTAGCATACACAAAGTGGATTCACTAATTTCAGATTTGAAGATGATCAAACATTATCCTATAATACTGTCTAATTTCTTTTGCCTGTGTCTTACTAAATGTACACTAAAATGTATCATTGTTCGATTAAATAAGAAAGAGGAGGATTGCTCATATGCTTTCCTCCGTTATCCGTGGGTAAAGAAAATGAAATTATTAAAAAAATTGAAAAGAGGTAAAAGTTTAAAAAATAATAATAACAGCAATTCAAACAATCTAAACAAAACGGACTCCAAATTTGATCATTTTTGGACATCAGAATGTTTCAATTTTAGGGCTGCTAATTTATCAACAATAGCTTGTACCCTCATAAACGGAAAACAGAAAGGCATGCACCCTCGATACCCTCCTGTGCGTTTCTGACATCTTCCTCGTACACTGCTTTGAGATCATGCAATCCCCAGTGCTCATACTTCCGCGCACGATCTCACCACAATCTCTGACATCTTTCCCAAAATATGACGTGCTGAAAGCTCCCCGGACAAGTTGCAAGTATACCATTTCCAGCATCATATAAAGTTATGTCCTCATGCTTATCAGTTTCCTCCACCACCGCTGTCTTTCCATGTTTCCTTTTTCTGTTTGCAATAACTGCCAAATACGCAGGCGTGAACGAGGCTCGGATCCACCCTTCCAGATTACAATCTTCTCCCTCCCTCAAAATATTTTCATCACCGCTGTCTTTCCATGTTTGCTTTTGCTGTTTGCAATAAATGCCAAATACGCAGGCGTAAACGAAGCCCGGATCCACCCTTCGAAAATATAAATTTCCTCCTACGTCTCAATATTTTTTCCACGCCAAACTTTGAAACAGTTTTCCATTTGAGCATCAAGACTCTGCAGTTCACCAGTCTGGTTTTGGATCTTCGACATGCCGACTCTCGAGTAGTCCGCGTAAAAATTCTTAGATTTTTGGTCATGTTTCATTACATTCAGTTCTACCTCGCATCGGTTACAGACACAGCTAAAATCAAATATTTTGCACGACTGCTGTCGACACATATAGGGAAGCAAAACATTAAAATAAGGGATGCTGATTTCTTCGCCCGCTTCAATGGATGTGGCTGCATGAATCCTTAGATAATCGCCAACACAGATTCTTGCTGCGTTGGGGTTTGCATGAATGGTTTATAAACGACAGAAGCAGCCATACCCCGTAATATAGCGTAGCTGGATCAACGATGAAGATGACAGATTCCTTCCAATTTTCTTTCATTGCAGCTGGAGAATAATCGTCGAATGCAATGCGTTTTAAGATGCGAAGGGTTTCATGATCCTTATCCTTTTCACTCAGGTGTTGATACTTTTCTGAAGGAGAAAGAACAGAGCAGCAAGAAAGAAGATAACAGAAATATAAGACTGAATAAGATTGCTACGGCAATCTTGGAAATTTTTTATTGATCTTCTTGATTCTTGTTCTTGAAAACTGCGAATCTATACTTACATAAATAGATTTTCAAAACTTATCAAACTGAAACTAAACTACTGCTTTGACAGCATGCTAACTAAGACTGAACTAATCTATAACTACTGCTTATCATGCGGACTGAGGTGCTCAGCGTGCAGACTGCGTGCATGCGAGGGAAGCGAACAAGCAGATAAACTGTGAGTGTAGAAATTATCTCCAGTGCGTAGTTTCTAACACTCTCCCTTAATTTCTACCACTAACTACTTCAACATTTACAATACCTAAATTTTGTCTTAGATAATCAAAGGTCTCCTTTGCTAATGCCTTTGTGAATATATCTGCCAATTGGTCTTCAGATCTGCAGAACTCCAGATGGATTTCTCCATTGTTTACTAACTCTCTGATAAAATGAAATCTTGTATCAATGTGCTTGCTCCTCTTGTGAAAAATATGATTTTTTGATAATGCAATTGCTGATTTGTTGTCACAAAAGATTGGTGTTGACTACTTCTGTGCTTGTAATAAATCTGCCAATATTCTCCTTATCCATGTTGCTTGACATGCTGATGATGTGGCTGCTACATGCTTTGCTTCTGCTAATGAAAGTGTCACTATAGGCTGCTTTTTGGATGCCCATGTGACCACCCCTATTCCAAAAAGAAAGGCATGTCCAGAAGTACTCTTCCTGTCATCAGTGCTACCTACAAAATCACTATCAATATAACCAATCAAACCAAAATCATTAGTTATGGAATATAAAATTTTATATTCTGTTGATCCTGCCACATATCTCAATATCCTCTTTCCAACTTGCCAATGCGAGTCTTTTTGTGACTCCATGAATCTAGAGATTAAATTGACCCCATACATGATATCTGGTCTTGTAGCTGTAAGATACATCAAACTAATAACTAGTCTTTTGAATGTTGTAGAATCAACATTAGACCCTTTGTCTTCTTTGTTAATTTTGGTCCCTATAGCAACTGGTGTAGGTGCTAGTTTACAATTCAGCATCTTAAACCTCCTTAACACATCCTTTGCATATTTAGTTTGACAAATAAAAATTCCCTTCTCTGATTGCACAACTTCTATGCCCAAAAATTACTTCATTAATCCCAAATCTGTCATTTCAAATTCTTTCTTCATTGCTGATTTAAATGTGTCTACAGACAAATTTCCAATGAAATTAAAAAATCAACATACAAACACACAATCGAAATCTGACCTTCTTTGTTGATTTTTGTGTACAATGTAGGCTCACTATTGCTTTTGTTGAATCCATTGTTTGTCATGTATGAATCAATCCTGCTATACCATGCTCTTGATACTTGCTTGAGACCATAAAGGGCCTTCTTTAATCTGTAGACTTTTTCTTCATGTCCATACACTTTATAACCTGGTGGCTATTTCACATACACTTCTTCATCTAGGAAACTATTCAAGAAGGCTGATTTGACATCTATTTGATATACATTCCAATTATTTTGAGCAGATATTGATAAAACCATTCTAATAGTATCAAGTCTAGCAACTGGAGCACATGTTTCATTATAGTCAATTCCATGTTCTTGTGCAAAACTTTTTGCTACTAACCTTGCCTTGTGTTTTTCAACATTTCCATCTACATCAAATTTGGTCTTATAAACCCATTTGACTCCTATGCAATCCTTACCTTCAAGTAGATTAGTTAGATCCCACGTTTGATTTTTTTCAATGGCATTCATCTCTTCATCCATTGCTTTTATCCATTGTTCCTCATGAACTACTTCTTTATAATACATAGGATCATGAGTGAAAAGAGCAAAATTTGAACACAAATCTAACTTCTCTTCTTCTTGATTATAAATCTCATTCAAGTTTCTCATTTTCTTACCTTTAAATCTTGATCTTAAAGTGGCAAGAGTTGGATCTGATTCATCACTTACTTGTGAATTGGAAGTAGGATGACATGCATGACCAAATAATTCACCTTGTGCTAAGCTCCTAGGTGTTCTTATTGGAGTGCTTGTTCTTGCTTATGGAGAGGATTGATCACCTTGCAAATTTTGTTCTTCAAATTCTTCTTCATTTTATAGAATTGGTGCTTCAATTGTGATGGTACTACCATCCCATGCTTCTTTCTTAAATTCAACATCTCTACTAATAATCACTTGCTTTGAAATGGGGTTATACAACTTATAAGCCTTTGATTCTTCACTATAGCCAATAAAAATGCATTTCTCACCTCTATCAT
The DNA here is from genome assembly GCA_037957365.1 of Torreya grandis. Taxonomy (NCBI): domain Eukaryota; kingdom Viridiplantae; phylum Streptophyta; class Pinopsida; order Cupressales; family Taxaceae; genus Torreya; species Torreya grandis. The sequence goes on from JARHVA010005337.1 coordinate 573,733, forward strand.
CAAGTTTGCTTCTCAATTTAGATGGTATAAGAGAATATGCAATACAACCAAATTTTTTGAAATGATGTACACTATGTTTCTTACCACTCCACGCTTCTTGTGGAATTTAATCTCTGACACTCTTTGTTGGGCTTCTATTCAGAATATATACTACACATGCTACTGCTTCTGCCCAATATTCATTTGACAAATGTTTAGCCTTCAACATGCTTCTAGCCATCTCTATGATTGTTTTATTCTTTCTTTCTGCTACACCATTCTGTTGTGGTGTGTACCTTGTAGTTAGTTGCCTTTTAATGCCATGATATCTACAAAAATCTTGAAATTCATTAGACATATATTCACCTCCTCTATCTGATCTAAGTACCTTGATATAATGGCCACCCTACTTTTCAACCATAGCCTTGAATTCTTTAAACTTTCTAAAGGCTTCAGACTTATTTTTGAGAAAATATATCCACGTCTTTCTGCTAAAGTCATCAGTGAAGGTTAGAAAATAAGAACTACCTCCAAATGATGGAATTTGCATTGGTCCACATAAATCACTATGGACTAGCTCCAATATTACCTTTGCTCTATATGAGGCTCCTACTGGAAAGCTCTCTATATGCTGTTTTGCCAGAATGCAACTGTCACATGAACTTCCTGGCTGTTCTATTGGTGGTAATCCCTTCACCATATTTTATTTTGTAACAAATTCAAATCTCTAAAATGTAAATGTCCATACCTTAAGTGCCATAGCCATGATTGGTCTAGATGCATGGTTTTGAAGTGGGCTTCCTCTTCTCTTTGGATGCACTGAATTTGAAGAGGGAACATCGGATTCTTGGTCATCTCCACTTTTCATATAAACCTGTCACTTGAAAACTTGTCTAGTATTGTGCAAACATTATCCATAAAGGATACTCTATAATCTTTCTGTACTAATTGTCTAATACTCATAAGATTATGCTTTAGTCTAGGTAAAAAATAAACATCAGGTATAAACCTTCATTCACCATTTTTTGCCAAAACATTTATTACTCCTTTACCCATTACATCCACTTTGTTATCATTTCCTAATTTCACTTCAGATTTTACAAAATCATCAAGACTAGCAAAGAATTCTTTATTTCTTGTCATATGATTACTGCATCCACTATCTAAGAACCAAATATCTCTAGCATTTTCTTGAGTAACATGACAAGTGAGAAATAAGCTTCTAGGATTAGAACTAGATTCATTTGAGTAATTAGCATTCTGCTTGTCCACATTTCCTTGTTTCTTTTTGCATTCACTTGCATAATGTCCATATTTTTTGCAGTAATAACATTGAATATCAGATTTATCAAACCTCTATGAACTTTGCTGGAAGTGATTGTTTCCACGTCCTCTATTGTTGTAGTTTTGATTATTGTTTTCACCTTGATCTGGATTGTTCCTTCTATTTTTGCCTCTACCTCTTCCTCTAAAGTTTGACCTTCCTCTTCCTCTTCCTCTGCTAAATGATACCTGTGACTTCAAAGCATTCTCAAGAGAAGTATTGTTATTCCTATTCATTTTGGATTCATGTGTTATCAAAGAACCCATTAATTCATCTACTGATAACTGTTCCAAATCCTTGGTTTCCTCAATAGCTACAACTATTGCATCAAATTTGCTGGGTAAATTGCTAAAAAAATTTTCTATGATCTTTTGATCTGTTATAGTTTCTCCATTAGATTTAATTTGATTCACAATATTCAATACTTGACCCATAAATTGGTCTATTGAATCTGAATCATTCATTTTTAAATTTTCAAAACTTCTCCTAAGAGATTGCAATTTAGCAATTTTTACCTTTGTATTACCTTTATAGGTAGTCTCTAAGATTTTCCATGCCGTTCTGGATCTCGTTGTTGCTGCAACTCTGAAAAAAATAGATTTATCCAATGCCTGTTGGATTAAAAATAGAGCTTTTGCATCTTTTTTCTTGTTCTCTTTAAGCTCTTCCTTTTGTGCCTGAGTTAATACCTGATGGGCAACCTCATCTTGTGGTTCTACAAAACCATTCTCTACTAGATCCCAAACATCTTGTGAGCAAAACAATGTTCTCATTTTAATTGCCCAAAAATCATAATTCTTACCATTGAAAATGGGAATTTGAGGCTGAGAAATATTATTATTCATTGCCATATCTTACGCTGAATGACGACAATGAAAAGCAGCAGCAATTTGTCTATATTCTTGCTTGTAGAACAAGATTCAGACTATTTCTACCTTGTTTATGTCAATTCATAGAAATCCTTACACAATTGAAGAAATCCTTACACAACTGAAAAAAAATCCTTACATGATTGTAAAAATTAGGTACACTTCTCTAGCTGGGTTATATTTCCAGACACTTTCTTGGCCGCATTGGCTTCCTTTTCCAAAATGTCCACAAGCTCGTTCAAGAGAAAATTCATTAACTCATGTGCATCTTGGTGCATGTGACTACAGAAAAGTTCATTACTTTTGGTATGCGGAGGAGCACCTGAGGCGGCCTATAGCTTTGGAGACTGTGAAGGTGTCTCCTTGCTTTGTATGACTTCTTCAGGCTTTTAACATTGTTGTGCTACGATATCCACTCAGTCAACTTTGTTGTACACTGTCCATGGTCTTATGTTTTACATCGAACGAGTAGGGGTCAACCATTTCTTGGTCACTTCTTTAGCTTATCTACAAGTCACGTTTTCCCAAGCAACTTTCATACCATACTTTTTCTAGGCGTGGCTCTGATCAGGCCACTTCCTTTCTTTCTCCTATGCTGACTGTAACTCTTCTCCACTGATCTCGCCACTCCTTTCCCATGATCTTCCTAATATTCAGGATCTGATACTAGTTTCAAGGAGAAACAACAAAGCAACAAGAAAGAAGATAACATAAATACAAGACTGAATCAGATTGCTATGGCAATCTTGGAAATTTTTTATTGATCTTCTTGATTCTTGTTCTTGAAAACTCTGAATCTATACTTACATAAATAGAGTTTCACAACTTATCAAATTGAAACTAAACTACGGCTTTGATAGCATGCTAACTAAGACTAAACTAATCTATAATTATTGCTTATCATGCGAACTGAGGTGCTCAGCATGCAAACTGCATGCATGCGAGGGAGGCGAACAGGTAGATAAACTGTGAGTGGAGAAATTATCTCCAGTTAGTAGTTTCTAACATTTTTAGAAAGTGTAGCCCAAGTTTTCTCCTCAGTTGAAGTTTGCACAATGTATTATCAGGTTGTCTCCATAATGGAATTCTACATTTTTGGAATGAACCGTGACAGATCTTTCATGCGGTGGGAGAGAAAAATCTAGTGTGCTTTTTCCCCACAAGATAGTAACATATCTTTCACAATTTGAAGGAGCACATTAACATCTTCCATAGGCTTCACAGAGATGGCCAAAGACTTGTTGATCGCCAATACTTGACCTTATTGAATATTCTCCGTGGCAAACAAACCCCTGCCATTCCCATTATCTGTCATTTTAATTTCCACTAGCCCATCAAATTTTCCATCTGGTTTGTAAACAGTCAGGCTGCGTGCAGCTCATGGCATGATAGGTTCGGTGAGGTCAAGATACACCATGCTCCATAAATGATAGGTGGCTGTAAGAGGCTCTTGCTCATGTGGAAACCGTTCACATGAATGGGTAAAAAAAGTAAAGGCATTCCTATATCAACCATATCAAATTTCTTCAACATATTTTTGGCATACTTTGTTTGACAAATGAAAATTTCATTTTCATTTTCATAAACCTTCATTCTTATAAAATATTTCACGAGACCTAAATATTTCATCTCAAATTCATTTATCATAACAATTTTGAGTTCATCCTTCATCTTAGAATTGCTACTCATATACAACAAGTCATCAATATACACACTTACAATATGAATATCATTACCATCTGGTTTGTGGTAAAGGGTAGGTTCACTCTTACTTCTTTAAAAGCCATTACCTTGAAAATATCCATCAATCCTAACATACCAAGCTTGTGGTGCTTGCTTGAGGCCATACAATACCTTCTTCAACTTGTAGACATGATTTTCTTTTCCTTGCACTTCAAACCCTTGTGGATGTTCCACATATACATCTTTTTCTAAGTACCCATTCAAGAGGCATTTTTCACATCCATATGATGTATTGCTCCAAGTTTTTTGAGCTAATAATGAAATCAACATTCTAATGGTCTCTTGTCTTGCTACTGGTACACATATCTCTTCATAGTCAATGCCATACTTCTATGTGAAGGCTTTAGCAGTTAATCTTACCTTATGCCTTTCAACACTTTCATCACTATTATACTTAGTCTTGTAGACCCATTTGATGCCAATTTTCTTCTTGTCACGTGGAAGCTTTATAAGCTCCCAAGTGTCATTCTTGTAAATAGAATCCATCTCTTCTTGCAATGCTTGCATCTAAACCTCACAAGTACATGCATCTTTAAAACATGATGGTTCAAAATCAGCCTGGGTAAGTAAATCAAAATTCATCATCTCACTTCTTGGATTTTCTTCATGTGCTTGATTTGTACTCCTTTGATAGATGTCACTCAATTTTCCTACCTTTCTTGTAGAACTGATACTTGAATCTAGACTTATACATGGAATTGAACAACTAGATGAGGGGTTACTTGGTGGATTTATAGCACTTGGAACATAAATATTAGTGGGCTGCTCATAATCAATATCATCAATACTAACATCATTTAAAATAGATTTTGACTTCTCCATATGGCTTTTTTGATGACCATAAACTCCCCCTTCATCAAAAATCACATCTCTTGACACAATAAGCCTATTAGTGAGAGGATTATATAACATGTAAGCCTTACTTTCCTCACTATATCCAAGAAAAATACATGACTCACTTTTGGGATCTAACTTTTGTCTCTTTTGATCAAGAACATGAATATAGGCTAAACAACCAAAAACATTGAAATAATTAACATTTGCATTTTTCTCATACCAAGTTTCATATGGAGTCAACATGTCAAGTTCACTAGTGCGACTTCGATTGAAAATATATATTGCTATAGCAACTGCATCTTCTCAAAAAGCATTACTCAATCACTTTGTTTGTATCATACATTGTGCCATCTTCACCACTATATGATTCTTCCTTTTAGCTACACCATTTTGTTGAGGTGTGTAGGCAGTGGCGAGTTGTCTTCTGATGTCATGCATATCACAATAACCTTGAAAGAATTTTGAACAAAATTCTCCTCCAAGATTAGTCCTTAAGCACTTAATTTTGCACTTTTTTTCATTCTTCACAAGGGCTTTAAACCTTTTGAATGTATCGAGGGATTTACCCTTGGTCTTCAAAAAATAAACCCCGCACTTTTGTGAGTAATCATCAATAAAAGTGATAAAATATGATGACTTACCCAAACTCTTTGTTAGCATAGGACCACAAATATCTAAGTTAACAAGTTGAATTGGATGATGGGCCCTTCATGCATTGCCTTTTGAAAATTTTTCCCTTGCATGTTTTCCTTTAGCACAACCTACATAAATTTCCTTGTGCTCTTCAACCTTAGGTAAAGTAGAAACTAATCGATTTGATGTTAGAATCTTCAAACTATGAAAATTTAAATGCCCATACCTAAGACGCCACAACCAAGTTGTATCCTCATATGCCATATTGGCAAGGCTACTATTATGTTCACCAAACTTCAATGGGAACATCCTATTCTTTATCATAGGCACAACTCTAACCACTCTATTTCCCTGATTCTTATCATAAATTATACATTGTTGATTTTCAAATACAACTTTACAATTCTTCTCAGACAATTATCCAACACTCAACAAATTATGATTTAACTGTGGAGTGTAATAAATGTCTTTAAAACTCTTCATAACTTATTTTGTATGGACTTCCATAGCTCATTTTACAACAACCTCAAATGATTTGTCTCATCAAGTTGGATCTTGGATTTGAAACTTTCATCCATTGTTGAAAATAACTTCCCATTTCCCGACATATGGTTAGAACATCCAGAATCTAAATACCAAACATCTTTAGAAACATTTTCAGTTTTGTCATAAAATAAAAATAAATTATTTGGAGGAGCCTCATCACCCTCTTCAGCATAATGAACACTTTTACCTTCTTTTAATTTGCAATCCCTTTCAAAGTGGCCATACCTGTTACAATGGTAACATTGGACATTTCTTTTATCAAATCAGCCTCTACCTCTTCCTCTAAAACCACCTCTTCCTCTTGAGCCAACTCTACCTCTATTTCCTCTTGACTAATCCAAATAATTATGCAAGAAATAGATAGAGAGAACCATGTGGCTAGGTTCAATTCAAAAATAAATAACTACCATATAAATGAGATAACCAATCAATAAAGGTTCACTCATAAATAGATCAAGCTTTAGAGATGGTTTATAGAATCAAATATAATGTTTCAGACCTATTCGTTCAATTTTGATCCATTTATAAAAAAAACATGCTTACAAGGGAATGACCAATGTTAATTCCCCCATCATGTATAAAAGTATTGATAAGTCTCAATCATAATGAAGAACATTTCCAGTTAAATTCTAGCTTTATTGTATATGTAGATGAAAAAATATCATGCCCTCTGAATCTGCATGTTGAATTTTATAGCTTGTATCCCAAATATAATGTGAATGTGTAACTTTAGAATTCTATTTCTATAAATTGTTTTACCCTACTATTCATTTCAATATTCTAGTGTCTATAATCTATATGAAACATTTCTCTATCTAAACAATCTAAATCTTTGAATGATGTAAAACTTGTAATCTACTCTGATTTCCTACTCATGCAATTGTTTATGTCTCTAAGACAAGATCATTTTAATTCACACTATATTAGATGAGGAGTGTATCATGTATGTCACTTATCTCAAAATGAGAATGAATTGTATCATCTCATGTATAAATATCGAGTTATGTGATATCTTTTATCATGTGGAGAGTATGTCATCATTGTAATTTATGTATCAATTAGGCCATGTGTGTAACATATGGAATGCAAGGCATATAAGTGTTGTGTGTGTGTGTGTGTGTGTGTGTGTGTGTGTGTGTGTGTGTGTGTGTGTGTGTGTGTGTGTGTGTGTGTTTTTGTGTGTACAACTACAAGTAATAGTGCATCATATAAATCATGGCACCCCTCAATACCAACAAGCTCAATAAATGCATGTTTTAGTTGTAGCACATAGTCCAAATGGCCATGTTCAATGGACATAAACATGTTACAAAAATAAAGGATAAAGGTCACACATAGGATGCCATAAAAATATAAAAAATAATGGACATTAATGAATGTCCCAACAATAAATCCTTATGGTGAAACACAAACTTATATATTATTTAAAATAGTAACACCATCAATGGAGCATAGGATAAGTAACTAGTCTATATCATCCATATGTGCAACTATAATATCATAGTAAAATGGATTTTCATGTGCCACTATGTAACAAATTACTATCTAACAAGTAATATGTAAGAAATATAGGTTGCTAAACATGGTATAAATGTCATGGAAAGTTATAAGATATAATAATGAAAATTTTGGAATAAAATGCTCCTAGTGTGACCACTTGTTAGAAGGTACACAAAAATATTTACATCCATGTGTAATTTATATGATTTACATAGTGTATACACCCGTTTTTGTTCAAGTCCACTTATTTATAGTATTTTTATATGTATATACCATTTTTCTAAGAATTATACATCTAGTGATGTGGTCTCTCATGGTTGTCTTTGGTTCCGTCTTACTTCACTTGATTTACTTTCCCATTAGGCTTATGTGTTATGTTTGTTTATATTGATCCAGTGTATACCAGAGACCCCTTCCTATATTGAATGTATTTTTTATATTATATCCCCTAGACACTTTCATCTATCCTTAATATTAGCATCGATTTTAGTCTCTAGCTTTGATGCAACTGTCCAGACCTATGTTTTTATTTTTTTTCACATATTTCACATTGTGACTCTTTTGTTAGACCTCTTTGCCCATCCTGTTGTGGTCTTTTCATGTATCACTAAATTTTAATTCAAATTCAAAAGGTTCTTATAAATATAAATTTTATGGTCTAATTAATACACCTAATGTGATTAGGCAAATCTGTAATAAGAAAGTACTCTCTATTTCATGCTATCAAATTTCACTACAACACTTAATTAAATATCTAAAACATTGAAAAGGTCAAATATACTATTGCATCACTTTTACAAAGGATTAAAAAATGAATGATCATATAGTTTTACTATTATAATTTCAAAGACATACATAGGAGCGAGAAATACATGTGAGCCTGAGGCCCTCTTAGGATTATTGACTATGCAAGAAACACTTAGAAATAACAAGGTTGTTAAGGCTAGTTCAACTTTCGTTAATAAAACATTTTAAAATTTTTTAAAGAGGTAAAATGCAAAGGAACTAGGGTTTAATATAATATATATGTTACAGACATAATATTAATTTTTTAACATCCTCATTAGTATCTACCTAGAAATATGTGCTTTTTAAAAGTTTTAACAACATATTCTTTCATTAGATTACACCACGAGAATATAATTAGTGATCAATATAAAATATTATAATTATGATAAATATAAAATATGTATGCAACATTATTCGTCATTGATCACTATCATCATAAGAAACACATCATAACTGAATATAGAAAGTAATTACAGATATTCAACCATGGCTTGTATAAACATATAGCCACTACTATCACTATAAAATAAGTAAGTAGTTATAGCTCA